>JADBJO010000695.1:440000-442500 GCA_016801955.1 Conus betulinus | reverse complement strand
GTTTTAAAAGGGTGAACAATAGAAATTAAACCATTCCAATGGCGTGATTGGTTTTAAAAAGATAAACAATAGAAATTAAACCATTTCAATGACGTAATTGGTTTTAAAAGGGTAAACTATAAAAATCAAACCATTTTCAAAGTTTAGATCACCATTCTTTTTTTTCCCCTTCCAAAATTTTCCGCCATATTCCGGGAACTAACATCTTAAGATTAAGAAGACATGGTTTGCAGCAAGTCAGAACTTTTCTTTCTCTCCCCTATTCCAAATGTCTGTATTTTTCCCTTCAAGTTCACGTTATTTATAGCACAATCGGCAGCTTTCTCCTTCCAGTTCAAACGAACCATAACTGCATGAACATAGCAACTAAATTTGAACAGAAGATAAAAACTGGAGGTCCCCAAACAGTTTGAATCTGGCTTTAATTCTCCCTTAAAGGGAAGGGATTCTTATTGAGAAAGACTATTGAAAGATGTCACCGATAGGTCACGCAGCGTTCACCAAGTCTCGAGAGAGAGAGAGAGAGAGACAGAGACAGAGACAGAGACAGATAGAGACAGACAGACAGAGAGAGTTCTCTTATGAGTGACACCTGGTCCATGGGTCCTGCCGTAACTGTAAAAGACGTCAAGTGAGAAAAATAAGCACCATTCATTCATTAATTTATTCTCTCTCTCTCTCGCTCTCTCTCTCTCTCTCTCTCTCTCTCTCTCTCTCTCCCTCTCTCTCTCCCCCCCCCTCTCTCTCTCTCTCTCTCGCTCGCTCTCTCATTGTTACTAAGTATGAAACATTGCCACTTTTCTCTATGTCTTAAATCAAAACTAGGAATGGCCACTTTGTAGAATAATAAAAATCATAATCAGAACTCAAGGAAAATTCCACTGTACACATTTTCATAGAAAGACAATGTGTGTGAGGGGATGGGGGGGGGGGGGGGGGAACGAGAGAGAGAAAGAAAGACAGATAGACAGACAGACAGAGAGAAAGACAGAGAGAGAGAGAGAGAGAGAGAGAGAGAGAGAGAGAGAGAGAGAGAGAGAGAGAGAGAGAGAGAGAGAGCGAGCGTCAGAGACAGAGTGAGAGACAGAGAGAGAGAGGACAGGCAGACAGACAGACAGAGATAAGAGCAAAGAAGTTGATATGGACCACGAGCACCCACAAGTGACTCCAGTGCATGCCCACTCTGACAGGCACGCACCGAGCACGAACCTGTCTGATTTCGGACAAAGCATCTGGCTAATCCGTTGGATCTTCACAGCCACACAGAGAGGTTCCGGATGATTTCTTTGATAATATTACGTCGTAAAGCACCTAAGGTGAAACTCGGGTCATGAATCGTCGACCCATCCCATCCCTCATCCATGTATGCACAAATACCTCAACTCGCACGGGCATGCACAGAACGCACTTGTATATGAACTCCACCTATTCCATGCGTGGCTGATTTCCTTGTGTGTATATGTGAAGGTGCTGTTGCACACCTGTTAGGTTTTATGGAAAAAAAGAAAGAAAGCTCTGTTGATCAGTATCAAATGAAAGGCTCGTAATAACTCATTCTTTCACGTGCTCTGTGTGTGTGTGTGTGTGTGTGTGTGTGTGTGTGTGTGTGTGTGAGAGAGAGAGAGAGAGAGAGAGAGAGAGAGAGAGAGAGAGTGTGTGTGTGTGTAAGCATGCGGTGCGTGTGTGTGTGTGTGTGTGTGTGTGTGTGTGTGTGTGTGTGTGCATGTGTGCGTGTGTGTGTGTGTGTGTGTGTGTGTGTGTGTGTGTGTGTGTGTTTGGGTGCATTTGAGAGAAAGAGAGAGAGAGAGAGAGAGAGGGGGAGGGGGGGAAGACAGACAGGCAGAGAAACAGAGACGGACGGACAGAGAGAGAGAGAGAGAGAGAGAGAGAGAGAGAGAGAGAGAGAGAGAGGAGCATTTTCACTCTCCACATTCTCCAAATTCCATTTCAAGGACTAATATTTTCAATCTGAAGTGATCACACACACATACACACGCACACACACGCGCACATACGTGTGTGTGTGTGTGTGTGTGTGTGTGTGTGTGTGTGTGTGTGTGTGTGTGTGTAAAGTATCTACTTTTTGTTAACAAATTGGCTACATTTGTTCAATTACTTTATCACTTACTCCATTGTTGTTGCTGCTGTTTTAGAATCCTCAATCGCTCTGATGGGGTTTTACAACAAAAAGTAAACCTAAAAATTAAAGGATTAATACTTGCCTATCCATGTAGGGAGTGTCCGCAAGAGTATCAACCTGCGTACGCAGAAGAAGAAGAAGAAGAAGAAGAAGAAGAGAATGAAATGAAGAAGAAGAAGAAGAAGAAGAAGAAGACATAAAAAAAAAAAAAATGCGGCAGCTTCTCATTAGCAGCTTTTTTTTCTTTTAAATAAGAAGTTCAAGTTCTTTCTACTCAATTAGAATTAGTTTAACGGGGCGGGGAAGGAGTAGTAGGACTTAATGGGCAACAAACGAATAATGCAACCGTTTGAAATGAAT
>JADBJO010000695.1:425000-427500 GCA_016801955.1 Conus betulinus | reverse complement strand
GAGAGAGAGAGAGAGAGAGAGAGAGAGAGAGAGAGAGAGAACACAAGAAGGGGAAGAGAAAGAAGAAAAATCAGCCCTGAATTTTTAAATCTCTCTCTCTCTCTCTCTCTCTCTCTCTCTCTCTCTCTCTCTCTCTCTCTCTATGTGCGAGCGTGCGTGCGTGCGTGCGCGCATGTGTGTACGCGCGCGCGCGCGCGCGCGCGCGCGCGTGTGTGTGTGTGTGTGTGTGCATGCGTACGTGCGTGTGTTTGTCTGTCTGTCTCTGTGTGTCTGTTGTTCTGTGTGTCTGTCTCTGCGTCTGTATATTCGGGGAAGAGGACGGAGAGCAGGAAGGGAGGCAGCAAAATATAAATCACAATTTATTACGCGTTATTTTTTTTTTTTTTTTCTCGAGAGTAAATATGAGAGGAGGACGTTTGTGCTATTTTTCACTATACTATACCCCCCCCCCCCCCCCCCCCCCCCCCCCCCCCCCCCCCCCCCCCCCCCCCCCTATTTCCCCTGATTGTTTTCATCTTTTTTCGACACCATCCACATGGCCGAGTTCCCACCACACTTTTCTTCTTTTTTTTTTTTTTTTTTTTTTGCGTCCCTCTCTATTTTACATTTTGAATGTATGGGAAAGAGAAGAGTAAAAAAGAAAGAAAAAAGAAAAAGAATCTCCCTCTGAAATATAATGACAACGTGCGGTGAGCCGCCTGATAGTGTGGGTCTGTCTCCCTTGACAAGTGGCCCACGTCGCTGTCATCGGCGGTTCCCTCAGGCCTCCCCCCTCAGCTCAGAGAGCGAGCGAGCGAGCAAGCGAGCGAGAGAGAGAGAGAGAGAGAGAGAGAGAGAGAGAGGAGAGTCTACAGGACCACCACCACCACAGCCCCGTCCGACCTCCCCTTCCTCTTCTTTCCCCCTTCTCCCCAACCCCCTCCACCCTCTGCCAGAGGCTCCAAGTTCCTGGCTTCTTCTCTTTCCTCTCCACCCTCCGCAGTGTCTCTGGCATCAGACAGGTGCGAGTCCGCGCCTCCCTCGGTGACCCTCCCGTCCCCCCCCCTCCCCCCTCCCCTCTCCTACCTCCCTCACCCTCCCCCCTCTTCGAACTCCCCGTTGCCTCTTCGTCCGCCATGCGCGCGGCTTGTTGCCCATAATGCAATAAACAGTTTTGCTGCGACGACGATCACGTGCCCGTGACAAAACAGGCTCGCGTGCCGGGCACGTGCGTTTTGGACCTCTCGGCTCTGCGCGTGGCGCGGAGCTGCGCGGAAGTGAAAAAAAGCGAAGGGGAATGAATTTCATGGCATCTCTTCTCTTTTCCCTCTTGCCCCCCCCCCCCCCCCCCCCCCCCCCCCCCCCCCATCCGCCTTCCTTTCCTCACTTTTTCTCCATCTTCTCTCCCTTCCCTACCCACCTCCCCCGTCTTTTCCACCCACCACCCCTCGTCTCCTCGTTGTGGGGGGCTTTCATTCGGCTTGTGCGCGGGGGCTGATGATAGGGCCGGGCGGGCGGTGGGTGGCTGAAGAGGGCGGCCTGGCATAGGCTGGGAAGAGGAAAACCTGTGCTCCCGGGTCCCTTTTGTGGCCACGCTCTCTGATGACAAATCATGGGAGGGCGCCTGAATGGGACCCGGGCTACTGGCACCCACTTGAGAGATCTGGCTTGTGTCCCTACATTTTGTCGCCACGAGGGTGGTTAAAAAATAAAAAGAAAGAAAAAAAGAAGAAAAGAAAGCTAAAAAAAAAAAAAAAAAAAAACCCGATGTGTTTGGGAAGCTGATCACAAGGCGCACTCATACCCACACTCTTACAAGCCCTCGTGCGAGGGTCGGGTTGATAGGCTTTCGGCCGATACACGTGCCGGTATGCATTATGCGTATGCGCGAAGCCGCAGACACAATTGAACATATGCATAACGTCCGCGCGGTGGTAGTCCGTCGTTGAAACGTACAGAGACCCGTTTCGCACGGTATCGAAAATAATCTCCAAAAAAAGGGACGTAACCCCTACCGAGCCCAGACCCGCAGATCAAAATAGCCTCCCGTTTCGGACACTTTTTCATTACTATCTGCGAACACGTGTACGTACAGGAGAGCGTCCAATGGGCTTTCCCTTCCGCATTTTACCAGACTGAACTTGGAGGCTTCGAAATGTTATTTTCCTAGGCTACAATCGTCTAAACATCTATCTAACATTACTTGTGCTTGGTGTCCGGATATGGCTACAAAGAGGGGTAAAAACGGTCACATACGTATGAAGATATCATCAATGGCGAACCTCAGTTCGAGCCAGCATCCAATGCAACAGTACATTCGCATACGCACGCCATTGTTTCCCAATACTAGATACGAAAACTTGGTGGCTAAAGTTACAGTTGTAGAAGTCATTGTAGCAGCAGAAGCAGCAATAGCAATGTATGTGTATTGTTGTTGTGTTGTTGTTGTTGTCATCGTCGTCGTCGTTGTTTGGGTAGGAAAGTCAGAAACTGGTCTTCGACTGGCGTCTCTCTCTGTACG
>JADBJO010000695.1:420000-422500 GCA_016801955.1 Conus betulinus | reverse complement strand
AAATTGAGTTCCTCATTTGCACCATTATATGCCCATGAACAAAAGATTGAAGAGATTACATCCCATAAAGTCTTATGAGTTACCATTGACAACGACTTATCTAGGTCTTACCACATTGCTGATCTTGGAAAATGTATTTCCAAAAGAATATATCAACTTCCAAAAATAAGAATAAAAATTCTGAATCTTCATTCCAGGAAGATATTTCTTCATGCGCATATCCTTTCTCTTATCAGTTATGCATCCACTTTATGGAATAATGCTAGCGCAACTAATCTGAAACATTTAAGTCGTTTACATAAAACGGCCATTAAGCTAATTCATTTAAAATCTTGTTCCTTAACAAAGAGTGATTACAAAACTTTAAACATTCTTCCTTTTAAATAGAGACTTCATTTCAGCAAATGCGTATGCATGTACAATGTAATGAATGGATCAGCTCCGAAGAAAAAATCACCGAAAGCTTTGCAACCAATAGAAATAGACATGCACATAAACTGTCTTTTCCCCAGACGCCGAAATAATTTTTATAGATCTAAATCAAGTTTTGTATACTCTGGAGGGATCGCATGGAATAATTTGTCTTCCTCTTTAAAATCATGTCCCTCAAAATAGGCATTTCAAAAAACACTGACAAAGAATCTGATGAAAACTCTATGCAACAATTAATGGTCGTGTCCTCTCTCTCTCTCTCTCTCTCTCTCTCTCTCTCTCTCTCTCCATTTGAAATTGTTCCAAGACTAGTTTATTATTATTTCATGTGTTGTAATATGAGTAATGTACATATGTGTATAGTTGAAGATATGTGCTTTTCAAATGTTATTGTAATTTTCACCGTTGCATGCTATATTTGTTCCTTTTTTATGAGGGCAGAATGTAAAAAAAAAAAAAGCTTGACAGCTTATTCTTCAACCCTCAATAAAGATAATTTTGATTTGACTTGACTTGACTTGACTTCACACACACACACACACACACACACACACACACACACACACACACACACACACACACACACACACACACACATACACACACAGGCACGCACGCACATACACGCATATGCACGCGCGCGCGCACGGAGTAATCGAAAAAGATGTGAATCTCAGAGTATGTTCAAAGTAATTGGAGTGGAAGGGTATGTCAGTATGGATATTGCATTTGACAATGCCACGGCGTATATTTTGCACTGTGGGGGGCGGGGGGTTGGTGTGGGGGTGGGGGGTTAGCCTGAAATGACATTGTGTTTATCTTCAGGTTCATGATATTGTTCTTCCTGTTATTGATTTTTTGTTTTGTTTTGTTTTGTTCTTCTAATTGGCTTAACAATGTAAGCGGCACATTCATGGCTATATTCAATGTTCCATCTGAAAAGAACATTTGAATTTGACTTATATATTCAGATATACACGCGCACGCGCAAACGGACGCACTTACGCTCTCTCTCTCTCTCTCTCTCTCTCTCTCTCTCTCTCTCTCTCTCTCTCTCTCTCTCTCTCTCTCTCTCTCACACACACACACACACACACACACACACACACACACAGTTGTCTCGTTGGTATTTTGAGATGTGGTCCGACGGAAAATCTCTCTCTCTCTCTCTCTCTCTCTCTCTCTCTCTCTCTCTCTCTCTCTCTCTCTCTCTCTCTCAGCCTGCGCAGTGTGAGAACTGGGATCCTGATCTCTTTCAGGGATTAACAGGGAACCGGTGATTACCTTGTCACCGGACACCCGGCAGTGAAAAAAGTCACCCACCCACTCAACCGTGCTAATTACCACTGATAAGCGAGAGCCTACAAAAAAACGGCTAGTAGAGTCGGCCAACGGCAAAGAGACCAAGGGAGATGTGGGAGGAGGAATGGGAGTGAGAGTCGAAAAATCGGATTGATATAAAAATCTCATCATGTCAAACTCTCGGCGAAAATCACAGAGCACGTGCACTCACACACACACACACACACACACACACACCCCAAAAGAAAGTTTCTGCACAAGGCAAAATTGTACAGGGGAATAGGGAGTGTGAGAAAAAACCAGCCCTCATCGTGCACATGTTGTTTCTCTGCCCTTCTCGCCTCAAAGGGGGCGGAGCCACAGCCGGGCGAGAGAAAAGCGCGTGCGCGTGCGCGTGCACGTGACGTGAGTGCCGGCAGGGAGGTGCCCGATGCGTCGGGAAGGCCGTGTGTTGGAGAGGTAGGGGATGGGGAGGCGGGGGGTGTGAGGCGTCGCGTGTGACGGGGGCAATGCTTGTTGACTCAACGCCACTTGTTTAGAGGGGATGTCCCCCTCTTTAAAAGCTGTTTTGTCGCTGCAATTAGGATCTTGTGCGTCGGCTGTTCGATGCCCTGTCTTTCTTTCCCCATGATGACACGTTGTGTTCACACAGAACGAGTTACTGTCGTCGGTCTTGTGTGTATTAGTATCACAGCATGACTTTTTCTGAAACAGCCTCATCTCAAAAACAAAAAAAAACGAAACGAAAGCAAAAACAAAAAAACAA
>JADBJO010000695.1:410000-417500 GCA_016801955.1 Conus betulinus | reverse complement strand
TACGCTCGACAAAGTTCTTCAAGGAAACACTTGTGCCTGTCCCGAGTTAGAGTGTTTTCTGCTGTTCTTCTTTTCGTTTGTTTTGCATAGATCGGCGGTTTGATCGGAATTAACATATCAGAGGTTGTTCCATAACCGGAACATTCTTACTGCAACATGAGATAACCTATGTGCAGTTAAGGAAAATTCTGCTGTCCCAGTACAAAAAGGTGTGTTTAAGGTAATAGGAGTAATCTGGCAAATGTCCGAGCAAAGGCTCGTGAAGCCTCCTTAAACATGGAAATGACAGTATACTTAAGCTGAAAAAAAACATACCTTAATACAGTGCCTCGTCTCACGAACACACACACACACACACACACACACACACACACACACACACACACACAGTCCTTGCCCTACAGATCATTTATCATTCATCAAAACAAACGTAACAAAAGAACTGTCTCACGCTTCTCAGATTTGTAAGCGAACTTTTCTTGTGCCGGAAAGCCAACAGGTATACCAACACGTAACACTTTGGTCGCCATTGAAAACGCCAGCGGTGTAAACGTCACATTTTGCAAAGGAATCAATATTGGAGAATCTCCTCTAATCAACAACAATGCACCTATCAAAAACAAACAAACAAAAGCACACACAAAAAGTCAGGTGCACACACACACACACACACACACACACACACACACACACACACACACACACACACACACACACCACAACCGCCACCACCACCACCACCACCACCACCACCGCCGCCACCACCACCACCATCACCACCACCACCACCAACAACAACAAAAGAATTGAGAAGTCGTGACTAATCTTCGCTCTTAGCATGCGATTCACCAAAAGGGTTGATCCCCGATTGCCAAGAGGAAAACACAGCCAGGTTTGTTGGTGGACGTTGATCCCAAATCATTATCAAAGATCGTTTCTTCGAATCACTTGCAAATTTGTATACATAAAAATGGATGGAAAAGATAGTTTGGCAGCTAAAGGACAATGCTTCTCGGAATCCCAAGGGCAACTTCGGGTGTGACTCTTTCTACACTTAAGAATTATCAACAGCCATGATTAATGAAATCACTGAGCAACAAACCTTTCTCAAATTTATTTTTGTTCCTCGTTGACCAGATCCAGCTAGAACTCTTCTCAGCTGCTCCTGCCATTGCCTTTTCAGGGCCCGTTCTCTTCATACCAGAAATCGATACCCGTTTCATGAGACTGTCCACAGATGAACCTGCAAGCTTCCTTATTCCACCGTACACACCAAGGACCTTGCCTTGGATGCCAGATTCCCCCTGTCTGCTGGTTAGTTTTTTCTCAGTCTTGTATACGTGAGATTCTTCCATTTTGTTTTCGTGTGGCGCAGTAAGTTCAACGAGTATCGTGTTTGTTTTCATGAATCTGAGAGGGGGGAATCTATCCGATGTGAAGCCACTCCTCCGGGTGATCTCTGGATGCCTTTCCCATTCTGAAAGGTCCGCTGTACGCTCCTAGTCATTCACTCCATCCAGTGAACCCCGCGTCTACGCACTGGATGTCAAAGCTGTTCCCTGACCATGACTTGTCACTTGATGTGGCCGCCTGTTGTGTAGAATGTCGTTGCTGGAACTTACAGTGGTGTGATCTTTCCTCTGGCAGTACTGACTGAATATACGATCTCCTGTGGAACCTGGCTGCGTCCCCACGTGTATCTTCCCTGAGTTAGCGTTGCTGTGCATGAACCCAGGACATCTACTGTATGTTTGTCCTGGTAGAGTCAGCACACAAGGCCAATTGATTTGTCCAGTTTCACCAGGTTGATACTGGAGAGCAGGAAGTCATACAGATATCTGATGATGAAGCTGATCCTAAGGGGGGCTACGTGTTATGCTTCATTCCAACGGAGACTTTAAAGAAGTGTGCTTTTCGACGTAGTGCATTTCCTCTGTTGGCCTTGCATACCTGACTTCCGGAGCATTCTGGCTTCATCTTCTTCGTCAGCTCTTGTATTACCATGTCTTTCTCGGCTGTCTCTTTTGCCGTTACTCATCACTTCATCTGTGTTGAACCCAGTTCGTGTTGGTTGGTGTGCGTGTGTCCTGTTATTTCGCTGAACTTGATCTTTCTTTGTCACGTTCACAGCCTTCTGAATATTCCATTTTCTGCAAGTCTTCAGCTTGAAGTGGATTGTTCTCACAACCATGTCTCCTGAGTCTTCAAAACGTCATCAAACGTGATTCGTAATCTTGGTTCTCCCACTTCGTACTCATCGAGAATAAAATCAGAGAGTTTGCTTGTACTGTGCTTCGCGACTTAAGAGCGTAGTGTCTGTGAGACTGGGTAGGACACTAAGCTACTTTCTTGTGTACTCGTTCATTTTGGTCTCCGATGACCCCTCTGTGCTAGTGCTGATATTGTATGTCAGTAGAACCAGAGGAGCTTTACATTCAGCATGAACTGCAGGCACCAGACCTTGTATTTACCTGGGAGGCCACACTGGTCTCCTTGCTGCGATTTTCATCTGCCATTTGAGGGTTTCATTTCCCCTGTCTGCGTCTTTCAAAAGGAAACACCACCACCATCCAAGGCTCTTGATTAGTTCTCCTGTCACTGTTGGAATGACATGGTTGGTGACTGTTAACGCAACTGTTTCACCAGCTTTTCCTTTCCGTTTGAAGAGGCTATATAACATGCCTTCTTTGGTTTGAAACTCTTCCTGGATGCAGAGATAAACTCGTCAAACTGCTTCAGTGTTTTGCGTGTTTCATCTTCTTCGGTGAAAAGAACTGTTGTGTTAACCGTGAAGGCTTTTAAGAGGAGCATTTGGCATCCACTCCCGACGTCTCTGCTGAACCTACAGTTCGGGTCATTGTTGCTCCAAAGATGCCTTCCAACGCCAACATAAACAGTTTCGGGGAAACTGCACAGCCCATTGCTATGCAAGTCATGCCCACTCTGTGGCATTATCTATCTATCTATCTATCTATCTATCTACATCTCTCTATATCTATCTAGCTATCTCTCTCTATCTATCTATCTATCTATCTATCTATCTATATATATATATATATATGTACTAAATGTAAAAAATACCGAAAAAAAAATGTCACAAATCAACATAACATGCAAGAGTAGACGTAGCCGAACATGAATAAGATTGTAATTAATGAACGAATATTGTATAACTTAAAGAAAAAGAAAAAGACAGGGAGGGGTCTTTTCACGGCAAGCATACAAAGCATGCATGAGGGAAGGTTCGAAGAGGAGCAGGGGGGAGAGTGGGGGGAGAAGGGATGCTGGGAGGGAGTGGGGAGATGGGGGAAGGGGGGGGGGGGGGGAGAGAAGCTAATTCGTTCGATCAAAAGCATTTAAAGAGTGTTTCTTCATCCGCTTACGGTTCGACTGTTGATGAACATCGATTTTATTTTCCTCGCAAAACACAGACACAGTACCACAGAGACTCGTCAGCCAATCACAGTCCAACGCGTCACGTGATCTGAGCAGTCATATCCGACATGTGTTTCTCACCTGGTCTATGTGTCCATACGCACACGACACTGGTCAAACAGAGATCTGTGGGCGGGAGCCACAGCAGGCGTTGTGTCTATAGGCCCAGCCTGACTTCAGCTGTCCTTTAGCCCCCCGGCTCGGTATCCGCATTACGAGAGGGGACCGGGACTGGCAAACAGCCCTAATCCCTGACGTTTCTTTCCTGAACGGGTCGGCCTGAACGAGAGATCAACACACGCGCGGGACTGATCCTTTTGACTGGTCCGGATTTATCGAGCGTGGCACGCGCAACAGGTGAGAAATGTAACGCCATGTGGAGAGGACGGGAACCTATACCCCCCGTGTTAATGATCACCCTATCCCCCTAACCCTGCAGGGTGGTAGAGAGGGAGGAGGAGCAGGAGCAGGAGGTGGGGGTGGACAGAAAGTGAGTGCTACCCTTACAGAAGGTGTGGCCACCCCTTTGTTGTCACCAAATTGGATTTGGAAGACCGGATGGAATCCGACACGCTTCTGGTGCGTGCGTAGGCTGTGGCGATCAGGTTTTTTTTTTTTTTTTTTTTTTCCCTGTCTTCTTCTTTTTTTTTTTAATGTTGGAGGAAAAGCCGGTAGAATTCTTGGCGAAAGACGTCTTTAATCCTAGAAATACACGCTGTATCTTTTTTGTGTGTGTGTGTGTGTGTGTGGTTCATTTTTGACGCGTCAGCTGGTTGTGAATTGCTAAATGCACAAGCGCCGTTTTTAAGAGGTCAGTCTTTTAAAGAGTATACTTTTCTCCGTGAGTACCTCTGTGTGTGTGTGTGTGTGTGTGTGTGTGTGCGTGTGTGTGTGTGTGTGAGAGAGAGAGAGAGAGAGAGAGAGAGAGAGAGAGAGAGAGAAACCAATCTGAAGTCAAAGGGCTTCTTACCCAAGCAGCACCACTAAGTATCACAAACTGAACAAACGTAACAGAATAGTAACCTTTTAGTTAAACGAATTCAGCTCAGAGCACAGACTCACATAAATTTAGAGTTCACGATTCGAATGAACAACCAATCACACCTCAAAGACCCGGATGATGCGTTTTGTCGGAGACCAAGAGGCGTGTATGCCCATTCCGAGAGAGGCCACGTCTCTGCTGGCAAGCTCCAAACATCGGCAAAAAGTTTCGAACTTGCGGTTTGAAAAAAAAAAAAAGTGTTTTTTAACCACTAGAAGCTGATTTTCCCCAGGTACAAACGACGATACGGCCGTATAGGCCCCAGAATACTCATTTTTCTCTTCACGTGTTGATTGACTCTCTCTCTCTCTCTCTCTCTCTTGAATATGGCGAGTCAACCAAAGCACAAACCATGCAGCATTACATTATTGTTCGCACCAAATGATCTACCTCGATTTCTCTTCAATATGGCCGTCTAGGCACGGAATGTTTATTTTCTGCACACGTACTTGATACCCGTGTTCTCTCTCTGTTCTCTCTGTCCATTCTGTATAAAGTTGATGGCTGTTTGATCCGTCGGGGTCGCCCAAGAATTTGAATTTTCTTTCAGGTGACTTCCACTTTGTGTGTTCTTGATATTTTCCCTCCTTGGGCGTGTGACTGTCTGGAATTTCTACATTACCGATTCCCATCAAGGTGAATGTCAGCAAAATGTAGATTTAAATATCCCCTTCCCCTAATCCACGCCCACACGCACACCCCTAATCCTCCTCCCCTTTTGATATATATATAAGTCATGACACGTTTTTTCAGCATCGCGCCTTTCCAGGCAGATGGTGAACAGAGAAAGAGAGAGGAAGCACCTTGGTTCTCTCTCTCTCTCTCTCTCTCTCTCTCTCTCTCTCTCTCTCTCTCACCACCACTTCCCTACCACCACCCCTCCCGCCTACCCCCCCCCCCCATTCCCCCTCCCCTCCTCCCACCCTATTTCAAACTCTTTCATACACGCACTCTCAAATATTCACATTTTTGGTTTTTATTAGGTAAACGAAGGGGAAAAAAAAAAAACAAAACAGGGACGGCACAATGTGTTTTACGAGTGATTATATGACCTTACTTTGGATCGTGTTTTAATTCTTTAGGACAAGCTTATTTAATTTCAAAGGGTGTTGCATGCAGCATTCCGATGGATTAAAGTGTGTGGGTGTATAGTAAGTGATTTGCTTTTCTCTTGATCTTGATAGAGAGTTTTTCTTCCTTGTCCCTACAAAGTGTGAGTGGGAGGAGAACAAAGTGCATGTAGGTTTGTGTGCTCAGCTGGAAATGCACGTAAGGGATGCTTTTTTTTTTTCTTTCTTTCTTCCCTTTGTTTTTCCATTCTTTCTTACCTTCTCTTGCTCTAGGTATAGGCTATGCCTTTTTTTCCTTCTTTATTTCCTTCATCGCGTCTATGGATTTTCTTGCCTCCTGAACTTTTTGAAACAAAACAAAACAAAACAAATACTCAACTCATGTCATATTTCGTAACTGGGCAATTCTTTGCTGCACTCGAGTCATCTTTCGTCTGTTTCACGAGGGTAGGGTTGTCGTTTTTAACCTCTGGAGTTGTACCCTAAGGTTGCCATGGTCTTGCTCATTTAATCAGATTATCAAAGGCTGCCCTGCTCCCGCCTTCTTTCTTCCTTTGCTTCGGCGAGTTCGGGGCATTTGTTTACAAATCATTTCCCTTAGGCCACTGGCAGTTTCTGTGGGATGATCCTGGCGACTTCCCGGTGCTGATGTGTTGCTTCGTGATCCGCTATCTGTATCTCCTTTGGATTCCTTCCGGGGTCGTGAAGGCCCAGAATGTCATGAGTAACCCGCCATTTGTTCTGTTTGCTGTTCCCAAGAATCTCTTTCACTGCTCCACGGAAATCTTTGATATTGTCTTTGTTCATACCATTCTATGTCAGGCTAGAAGCAGTGAACTTGACACGTGCTTTTCCTGGAAGGCGAGATACGTGCTGTGTAAAATAGCATCAGACTGTTGTGTCCTCTTAATTACTATCTACATTTTGCCCAGGTTGGCTACCAATTCGTCTGACAGGTTCTGACATCACAAATCCCCCGCCTTCCCTCATCCATGCCTCGACCCCCTCATACATACACATGTGACAAGCACACTTATTTTTTCACCATAATGTTTCTTGGCGCAAAATGAAATGCGCGTGCACATACGTATAAAAATGATTCGCACATCAACTGCATATTAATTCTCTCTCTCTCTCTCTCTCTCTCTCTCTCTCTCTCTCTCTCTCTCTCTCTCTTTTAGCCAGAGAGGAAAGGTCGCGATGACCTCACCCACTCTAAATCAGAGCACGCTCATTAGAACGTCTGATCGTATACTGGCGAGCCCGAGACAAATCATGTTCTTGACAGAGGCCGACTGCCCAGCGCACCATCCGGCAAGATGGTGTCGGGGATAAAGCACAAGCCGCCGGTCACTCCACGCCGCTCCGCGCTGACCCCGGGGTTATCAGAGGCATCTAGTCATCACCAGTGCACACACCACCTGAACAACACTGCTCCGCTCCCCCCACTGCTCCCTCTTCCCCCCTTCCCCCCCCCCCCCCCCCCCCCCCCCCTGTCTCCACATTTGCATGCCTCTTGATGACTTTCTCCCTCCATGAACAGTAGGGCTGAAGTCCCACCGACGGTTAAGGCAAACGAAACTAGTGATAAAACAGGGTGTCCGGCCAAAAAGCGGACGACCGTTTCAATCGGGGTGACCATGGCGACGACACGCGCCGGAAGCGGACATGGTGTCGCGTGTCTGGCGCGTGCGCTGTGGACATAGGCAGCGGCGGGAGATGGAGACCCGTTGGAAGGAGGCGACAAAGGGGAAGGCGGTGACTTTGTTGTGTTCTCGGACCTGATCGCCAGTCTAGCGTGCTGAATGAAGTGTCTTTCAAAGGCGACTTTATCTGACGTGAACTATAGTTTATCGACCTTTTGTTACCTTGATTAGCTCCCCGTAGCCCGCGACTCGTATGTTTAATGTCCTAAAGGGCAAAGGATTAGTTCCCGACTGAATGAGTACTATG
>JADBJO010000695.1:397500-405000 GCA_016801955.1 Conus betulinus | reverse complement strand
ATGTCCGTACAACAAAAGTTTCTGGAAATGCTATAATGAAACGAGATAGATTCGTGTTATTCCCTGCATTCCCAGCAAATCTAAAATTGTTCAGACATAATACGGCATTGCAGGCAGACCTATCAAAAATTCTGATTGGAAGAGGAATGGAAAGAACAAGTTAAATGCTACGACAGAAAAATCTGAATGCAACTGACCTCTTTCATTTCAGATGAACTGTTGGGGGTGGGGGGGGGGGGGAGGGGGGGGGGGGGGGGGGGGGGGAGGAATGCCTATACAGTCATATGATTTGGAACTTCTGAGAACTATTCCCTGCAGCCTCTTAAAGATTTTTTTTCCATCTTCACATTCATTGAAATACCAGAGTCAAGATTTAAACAAAAAAAAAAAACCAGTCACAACATAAACAAAGCTATGATACACTTCACTACCGGTAGCTTGCAGGAGTAGATGGGGAGGGGGGGGGGGGGGGGAGGAGCGTGTCTGCCACATACATGACCGTAACAGTCAAGACCAAACTGAAGACGAAAAAAAGGAGAGTAAGGGGGGGCGAAATGATAGAAATAATAACAACCAAACAATCCACTGTGTCAAAGGCTCGCATCACATATAGAGCTCTGCTGCTGACAGGGCGGGACAAACACGGTTTTTCGAGCGGAACGGCGCCTGCGGGCCATCTTTCCCGGTTTAAAAAAAAAAAAAAAGAAAAAAAAAAAAAAGAAACGCGTCTTCCACCTTCCGCTCAAAAACCGACGCTTCGACGGCCGGTCAGCGACAGGCTTAAAACCGGTTCTCACATCAGAATAATGGGCGAGCACCCGTAAAGGCAACGACCCACTGCCTGTGACAGTTAATGATCTTTCTTTTTCTTTTCTTTTCTTTTTTGTCAGACATGGGTTTCCAGCGTCTGGGCACCAACAAGATGGAACAAAGAAACAAAGCAATACAGAATAGAAGGGGCTATTCCAGAGTGTTGTCTATTCGTCGGCGGTGGTCTCCTCCTCGGCCGCGGCTTCTGTGGCCTCTCCGCTGTCCGCCGCTTCCTCCGTGCTCTCTGCGGCCGCCTGCTGCGACTCTTCTGCCGCTGGCTTCTCGGCTGCCGTTGTGGCTTCTTCGCTCTGTCAATCGACAAACCAATCGATCAATCAGTCAATGACCAATCAATCAATAAGCCCCCCCCCCCCCCCCCCCCAGGATGCAGGTGTGTGTGTGTGTGTGTGTGTGTGTGTGTGTGTGTGTGTTTTATGGCTTACTTCAATAGTGTCCACACATTTTTAGGACATTTTTCCTCACAAGGACTTTCTTCTTGTAAACTGCTGTTTTCGTCAGTAAGTCGGTGCGTTTGTCAACCAGTCTGTGAGATCGACCCGTCAGTGCAGCGACACATCAACTGTTCCGTACCGCTTCGACTGGTTAAAACTCCCCATTTCGCTCTTTCTTTTTAATTTTTCTTTTCATTTTTGATTTTTTTTTTGTTGTTGTGTTGTTTGTGTTCAGAGCGTCGCCCACTTCAGTTTTTCATGCCCCGCAGGGAGTTTTCGTTAGCTTGTAATGAATTTCATAAGGAGCATATCATATGCAATGATTGTTGACAAGGCACTCTTTGTGATTTCTACGCTTTCGACCCCATCCCACCCCACCCCAACCCCCCAACTCCATTTCACCCACCATGCCACCTTCTCTTTGTTGTTTCTGCTCTCTCTGCCCTCACTCTGTCTCTCTCTCTCTTAGTGTTATTCCACTATCCTCTCGAAATAATCTCTCTCTCTCTCTCTCTCTCTCTCTCTCTCTCCTCCTCCTCCTCTCTCTCTCCTCTCTCTCTCTCTCTCTCTCTCTCTCTCTCTCTCTCTCTCTCTCTCTCTCTCCCCACCATCTCTTTCTCTCTCCCTCTCTTTCCACCACCCTCTCTCTCTCTCTCTTTTCCCTCCACACATACCCCCCCCCCCCCTCCCGCTCTCCTTCTCTCCCCCCCCTTGCAAGGAACAGTCGACAGCAGCGGCATCAAACCAAGAGCAGGGGCACAAGGCTGCCGCCATCCCCACCGCCACCGCCGCCACGCCACAATGGACTTGCAGGGCCAGGGAGTTTTGCTAGTTGTTCACCACTACCCCATTAAAGTTGAAAGAGACCCTAATCCCTTTCCTATCTCAGCGGGCATCTTGATGAATATTAAATCTGATGGGCTCCTTCGGGTCCCGTGGTGAATTGCCGGAATCATAAAACGGTTTTCTGGAAGAAAGGTACTGGGGGGTGGGGGGTGGGGGGGGGGGGGTGGGGGTGGGAGGTAGGGAGGAGGGAGACGGAAGAGGGGGGGGGGGGAAAATAAAACCCTGGTTCTTTCCCACCGTGTCCTTGTATCCCTGGCGGTCTCCGTCTTTTCACCGGGGGCTCAACCAAACGAGGCGAGAGTTTAGCCAGCTCGCCCTTTACAACGAGGCTCTAATAAACCAGGGGAGCTTACCACAGATTGGGTTTTTATTAGTGTCGTTAATTTCTTTCTTTCTTTCCTTTTTCTTTTTTCCCCTCTCTCCGCCTGTCAAGAGGTGGAGGACACGGCTCCGGCGCTGGAAGCTTGCAGGCGATCCCCGGGGAAGTAGCGATTTCCATTCGAGTGCCAGGAATCATTTCCTTCACGTCTGAATGTGGTCGTGTGATGTTAGAGGGAGGACTCTGCATGTAGGCCTGTAAGCTACGTGCCAGCGCACGCGTGTCCATTCACATACACGGACAGACTCACGCGTGCAGACTCCTGCTAACACGCGTCATACTCTCTCTCTCTCTCTCTCTCTCTCTCTCTCTCTCTCTCCCGTTCATAGGCGCGGCAAATCAGAAACTAGCAATTAAAACAAAGGCACAGTCGTTTACACAGCTTGCAAATGTAAAAGCACACAAACACGACTTACATAAAGATTATAAATTCAAGGTCTTGTGTGAGTGTGTGTGTGTGTGTGTGTGTGTGTGTGTGTGCGCGCACGCGCGCGCGCGCGCGATCGGGATGGATCTTCTACCCAGGGAGTGATGGCAACTTTAGGTCTACTGCAGTAAAATCACACTTTTCGTCTGAGCACCCGATCTGTTTCAGATTTACTAGTTTGAAAAATGAAAACCGTCGAAAAAGACCGCTGCACATTCAGTTTCTTCAAATACATCCTTCCCTTCATCTTTGAGCGAGGATTAATGTCTGAGAATACCGAAGACTGCTAAAACATTAAGATCAGCAAGTGAATGTCCATCTGTTAAAAACACATAGACAATGCATGGCGAGTGAGTCAGTTTTTTTTTTTTTTTTTTTTTTTTTTTTTTTAAGTGTGATGACAGTGGGGGGAAAAAATGGAGGAGGATGGAGGCCCCACTGTTCATGAGAGAGAGAGAGAGAGAGAGAGAGAGAGAGAGAGAGAGAGAGAGAGAGAGAGAGAGAGAGAGAGAGAGAGAGAAGAAGAAGAAGAAGAAGAAGAAGAAGAAGAAGAAACAGGAAAAAGAGTTGAAGAAACTTGAGGTTGGAGGACAAAAAAAAAAAAAAGAAGAAAAAAAAAAGAGAATACTGAAGACTTAATAACTTCAGAATTCGAAGAATCTGGATTTCTACCATTGAAAACACAATTTCTAGAACTTGCGATACGGATAGGGTCTGCTGTGAGCATGTCAACTTGCGAATCACTTTTTGCATGTCTGTAATGTTTTCATGCGACTGAATTTCTTCTCTTGTTCCGAGGAAGCGTTACAAGCTCTTGCCAAAACAAAACAAAATGGAAAAAAGAAAAAACCCCCCCTGCCATCGATCCCCCACCTACCCCATTCCGAACACACACTCACGGTCTTTTAATCTTCCTAATAAGGGGTCAAAATACCCGCTCACCACTCACCCTCCGCCACTTCACTCTGGTTCGTCTCTCTCGCCTCCTATCTCTTATAAGAGAGAGAGAGAGAGAGAGTTCCAACGGAAGCCATGACTTATATCGGGGACAAGTTCTGAAAGGGGGCATTTTGATCGTAGTCTTCGGTTTTCGACGACGCGTATTCTCCTCAAAGAAAAGTCATGTTCTCCCCACACACACAGACGTGAAGTGATCAATCCAGAAAATACGAGGACTTCAGAAAGAGAAAGAGAAGAGAGAGAGAGAGGGGGAGGGGCGGGGGGGGGGGGGGGGGGGGAGAGAGAGAGAGAGAGAGAGAGAACAGAGAGAAGAAAGAGAGAGAAAGAGCGAGTGAGAGAGAGAGAGGCAGGCAGACAGACAGACAGAGAGAGAGACACAGAGAGAGAGAGACAGAGAGAGAGAGAGACAGAGAGAGAGAGACAGAGAGAGAGAGAGAGAGAGAGAGAGAGAGAGAGAGAGAGAGAGAGAGAGAGAGAGAGAGAGAGAGAGAGAGAAGAGAGAGAGAGAGAGAGAGAGACTAGGCAACGGTCTGTGGGAAGCATCAAAGACAGCTGATGAGCCCGGCCTAATGAAGGAGTATTAATGACCACCCTCCCAGCCTGCTGGCGGCTCGGATTGCCGCTAACGAGGGTAGGGAAAGAAAAAGGGAGGGGTGGGAAAAACAGCAAGTTGCGTCCCCTCCCCCATCCCATTCCCCCGCCCGGTATGGAAGCTATAGAGTACTTTTATACCGCCGCAGTTTAAAAAAAAAAAAAAAAGAAAAAAAAAAAAAAAAAAAAAAAAAAAAAAAAAAAAAAAAAAAAAAGAAAAAAAAAAAAAAAAAAAAAAAAAAAAAATTGCTGCGAAACCTACCCTCGCCCAAAAAAAAAAAAAAAAAAGCCTCCCACCCTACGACACACTCCATCCTCGCCCCCTGTCACTGGTCTATCCAGCCCTATACCAGCTTTCCCTACCCTTCACACGTACCAAGGTTCCAGGATCATGGAAATATAGGCCTATCGCAGACATAATCAATGACACGTTTGTGCAATATTGGGGCCAGTGAAAGCTGGGAGGATAAACTTTTTTTTCTGTAAGTCAGTCACACCATGCGGACACACAAGAAGCTTCGGTCAGAGACGCCTCTGTGTGTGTGTGTGTGTGTGTGTGTGTGTGTGTGTGTGTGTGTGTGTGTGTGCGCATGATGGAACACGAAAAAAAAAAAAAAATGCAAGAGGAGTTTTACGGAAGAGTGGCAAAGGACTGACGACGACGACGAAAACAAACAAACAAACAAACGAGCAAACCCATCGCCAACCTTTCCGAAAAAAAAAATGGAACAAACAGCACACACCAACGAGGAAACGGAGATAGTGATTAATGTATTCTTTTGACAAGTACTCGCATATCTGTGACCCTGTTTTTTCAATTCAAAAAGGAAGGGCGGGGGAGGGAGGTGTGTGTGTGTGTGTGTGGGGGGGGGGGGGGGGGGGGGGGAGGGGGGGGAGGAAGGGTGAAGGAGGACAAACATTAAACAATCACAGTGATTGCCGATTTCTCTCACTATGCAAACCAAATCAACCTCCAACCGACCGACCACCCCACATGCAGTTGCTTTCATAGGAAATCATCTGTGTGTGAGCGCCAAGCATAAACGAATAAAACATTTAGTGACTCTCCCCCCCCCCCCCCACCCCCCCACACCCTCCCCCCCCCCCCCCCCCACCCCCCCCCCCCCCCCCCCCCCCCCCCCCCCCCCCCCCCCCCCCCCCCCCTCGGGAAGCAAAAGAGGTTCTGCTGCTGCAAATCACTTCCGCCGCTTCTTTTCCGACTGTAGCTTATTTTGCCGTAGTTATTTTGCATTTAACGTTTTCTCTTTTGATATCCCCCAAGGTGAACTGCAGGAACACCTCCCCTCCACCACCACCCTCCCCACCCCCCTTCCTTCCTTTTTTTTTTTTTTTTTTTTTTTTTAATTTTTTTTTAAATCGCGGCAAGCGGATCTCAGTCGGTTTCGGCCACACAAAACACGCGCGCACAATTAGAGCTTGTGGATTGGGAGGCAGAAAGGGAGAGGGTGGAAGAGCCAGGGGAAGCAGTTAAAGAAAACGAAAAAATAAAGGAGAGAAAAAGAAAAAACAAACAAGCAAACAAACAAATCAACGACAATAACAACAAAAAAAAGGGAAAAGAAAAGAAAGAAAGAAACAACAACAAACAAAGAAAAAGACCAGAGAGAACGATCAGACAATTTGAATCGAAAATAAAAGTCGAGTTTTATTAGGAAAAAAAAAAAAAAATGTTCAAGGCGCTGATGTCAACAAACAAACAAAAAAGGGAAGCGGGGAGGGGGGGGGGGGGGGGGGGGGGGGGGAAGAAGAATCACCTGTTCCACCCCCTTTCAGATACCCAGGACATGAAAAAGACTGGAGGGAAGGAGGAAGTTCCCCACGGGAACGAGAAGCTGAATCTAAGCATGTCGCTTCAAGCCCTTGGGATGGAGGGTGGGTAAAAGGGTGGGGTGAGTGACTTGGAGGTGGGGGGGGGGGGGGGGGGGAGGGGTAGACGAGAAAAAAAAAAAGAAAAAGAAAGGAAGGCGGTGGGGAAGGCAGGAGGGAAGGCGATTACGGGGAGAAGGTGGGAAGCGCCCCGCAAGATGGGGAGGGGGGGGGGGGGGGGGGGGGGGACGGACGGGGAGGAGGAAGTTGGTGGCGTGGGAAAAAGCACGGCTGACAATGGGTCTACGGAAAGGGGGGGGGGGGGGGGGGGGCAGGGGTTTGTAGACCGTCGGAGTGGGCAGAGGTAGTCAAAGGGCCCACGATAGCATCTTTTTTTTTTTCTCCCAATAATAATAAAATAACTAATCGTCATCATCATCACACTGTTTTCTTTTTTTTTTTTAATCTTTGGGAAAGGAGTGGTGGTAATTTTAATGAATGACCGTCCCTCATCACGTCATCACTTCTAGCGCGGCTGCAGTCCCGTGTGCAGCACGCGTGTCGACGGTGTCGTCACGCGGCGAGGAATATAAAGCGACTCACAAGCACGTACGATACGCTCGTTTGATTGCTGTGCACTTGTGTTCACTCAACCTTTAGAACAATCATGATTTTCTTTTTTTTTTTTTAACTCAGGCGTGCGTATGTGCAGTGGAAGAAGGGGGTTGGGTATGAATGGGGGGAGGAAGGGGGAGAGAGAAAAGGGGGGTGTGGGGTGTGGGAGGATTGTTGTGCACGGGGAGGGATGGCGGGAGCAGGCGTTTTGCCCAGACAAAAAAGATCCGAGGGAGTGTGATTGTTGTTTTTGCAGGTGCAGGTGAGCGTGTGCATATGTGTGTGTGTGTGTGTGTGTGTGTGTGTGTGTGTGTGTGTGTGTATGCGAGTGTGTGTGTGTGTGTGTGCACGTGCGTGCACGCGTGCAAGCGCACATGCATGGGCGCAAAAGAGTGTGCTGTTCTCTGTGTGTCTAGTTGTCTCTCCATCTCACCCCATCCTCTTCTCTCCCCTCCACCTCACGTTTTTCATATGCGTTCATTTCTCTCTCTCTCTTCTCCACCCCCACCCCCCCCCCCCCCGTTCATTTCTCCCCTCCCTCCCCCCCCCCCCCCCCCCCCCCCCCCCCCCCCCCCCCCCCCCCCCCCCCCCCC
>JADBJO010000695.1:370000-387500 GCA_016801955.1 Conus betulinus | reverse complement strand
GCAGGACCTATAACAAGATCATGGATGTTTGGTTTATTAACAGCATCAAAACTTTGAATACATTTTCTTAATACATAAAAATTTTAGTGGACTTATGTTCGTATAACTGAGAATTGGGATTTCAATCAAAAGTTTACTTGTGTTACTCTTAATATCTGTTGTGTTCTGTGTTCTTCTGAATTAAAATTTCTTGAAATTATGCAGCTACGTTGGTTTGAAGCTAACAGATGCAGTTGGTAATTGCCAAAGAGCATATGAAGGGCTATGAACAAAAAGATTTTAACATTTGTTTATCAGTTCAGATGTTTGCTATAAGAAGTGTCAGGATGTTAAACTTGAAGTGGTGGTGAGGATAATGCTTGTGTACAAAAAAGAACAAGAAGCATGGCATAGTGTATGAAAAGATACACTACATGCAGATGCTGAGATAGGTCTATGCTATCATCAAGTTTAATTGAGATGTTTTATGCATGACACATAGTTTGTCATCACAGTCCAGATGGCTGTAATTTCTTTACATTTTACAGCTAAACGGTTGCACTGCAGTGCTATACATACAACACTGAACTGAATTCATTATTTGTTTCATTGTTCATGCTTCAGCGCAAAATCATATGTAATGAAATACTGTTATACAATGCAGTGCAGTTTACACATTACAACCATGGCAGAGGTGTCTCCAGGGTTTTGTTTACCTTTGATTACTGATGTTTTTACTAGTTCTAGTGACAAAATACAGACAAAAATATCAGGCATCAGTTAATTTTTGTTTGACTAGACGTTGGCAGTGGGAAAGTGGCCTACTACATTTGTAGTGCTTGACTTTTATTGATGTTATGACCAGGCTGCCAGTTTTGTTCTGCCCATTTGCCTTTGCAGAGTTTCTCATACTGGTTTAAAAAATGATTTGCACAGTCACATTTCTGGTGAAAAATGTATTGGTTGCTCACTTTGTACAGAAATAGAAATGATGGAAGTTTCAATGTTTTTTTTTTTTTTTTCGCTGCTGTCTACATTTAAGTTTCATATTGATTGTACTAGAAGTCGCATCTATGCTGAATTTCAGACACAAAATATATTCACTAGTAGTAGCAGCCAATTACACAGATGGTCTCAATGCAAATGTTGAAACAAACTCTAATTTGAAAAAAAAAAAAATGGGCAAACAAAAAAAACAAAATGTAGGACACAAAAAAACCCCACTTGGGAATGAGTTTGTGATCAGATGAAAAATTTTAGGACAGAATCCAAAAACCAACAAGATTGAGAATGCTCATGGTTAAAAAAACATGCCTTTTTTTTCAGCTTATCAAAAACTTTCAGAATATGCTCTCAGTTGACATTGTTCTTGTTTGTTTTCTGAATTCCTTGTTTATTTGTTTTTCACTGGTTTGATGCAAATGTTAACTGGTCTGTACTAGAGAAATGTTTATTCACCAACAGTGACAGAGCAAAGAAGTGTGTAATTCTTCAGGGTTTTTTTTTGCAGATGGAGTTGTTGTCTCGTTCATCATGGATGGAGTGAAAGTGGGTGTGTGTGTGTGTGTGTGTGTGTGTGTGTGTGTGTGTGTGTGTGTGTGTGTGTGTGTGTGTGTGTGTGTGTGTGTGTGTGTGTGTGTGTGTGTGTGTGTGTGTGTGGTCATAGATGGAGTGAAAGTGGGTGCGTGTGTGTGTGTGTGTGTGTGTGTGTGTGTGCGCGCGCGCACACACTTGTGTGTATGTGTGTGAAAGCCAGAAATAACTATATTTACTGTCAGATATGATAGCTGTAGGGCCATTTCAGTGATTTCTCTGTCTCTGAGTCTCTCTCTCAACACTCGCACACACGTGCATGCAGACACACACACACACACACACACACACACACACACACACACACACACACACACACACACACACACACACAGTAAACATGTATGTAATATTTTGTCCATTGAATTAATTTGTATGTATTTACATGGCTGCCACTGTTTTGTCCATTGAATTAATATGTATTTACATGGCTGCTGCTGTCAGCTGTGCCAAGACCTGTAGCGTATGGTTTTCATATTAAGGCATGGAATGTCTTGTCTCTTTTTCAGGGTCATGCATTCCCCCTCCACCAAGTCCCATGTACATTCTGCGTGGATCAGAAAGTCCTGTCACAGTGGTGGAATTCACTAATCTTCCAGGCAGGTCACTTTTGTCAGGATGTCAGAATGGATGGGTCCACCTGTGGGATCTAACCACCAGACGCAGCTGTCATTCCTTTGATGCACACAGTGGTATGCCAGTCCTGTCAGCGATGTCGCCGGCATCGGATGTATTAATGACCCAAGGCAGAGATGGTTTTTTCAACATATGGAAGTGCACAGGACCTGAATATATTTTAGACGGTATGTGGAGAATGCATGTTGATGTTGATGCTTGATGACGTGTGTGTGTGTGTGTGTGTGTGTGTGTGTGTGTGTGTGTGTGTGTGTGTGTTTGGTTGCATTTTAGTGTTATTGCATGTTTATTTTTTATGTGAATTTGTGAACTGGATGAGGAGCTTTTTCTGTGGTTGTCTCATCATCTATACCACTTCTGTGGCATTACCCTAGACCTGCTCATTCTCACTCCTTGTCCACAGCCACACCCTGGATTATCCTATTGCAGCACCAGCAATCCATAGGGGCTCTCAATTTCATTGTCAGGTTGTTACGAGGCAGCCTACCAGAGGAGACAACGTTGCTGCTGAGTCATATGGAGGTGTTCAGTGATGTCAGTTCAGATCCAGCATATGCAGTACACCACATACTAAACCTTGTACTGATGACAAAAAACTCCTAGCTGCAGGGGCAGCATGAGGGAGCTTCCCCCTTCAGGTATGCCACTATGTCCATCCAGCAACAACCCTCATGAATTCACTGGTATCAGCGACCTTGACATGAACTCATACATATAGGCATAGGTGTGGAAGCGAAACCCAAACTGAGGTGACCATGAGAGAAGGGTGTTTATAAGATGCTGGAGCAGACAGTATCCCGTGAAAGTGTCCCATGCCCATTTTTTTGTCTTCTTTCACATGGCAGTTTTTCCTCTGTTGCTCGATGACCTGTCATACTAATCAGTGAAGTTGGCCAAAGAGATGTGATAGACAAGATGATTTATTTTTAGAATTTCAATTCTCAGTGTAAACTTAAAAACTCATAGTTCATCTATGGAGACATTATTCTGCAGAATATGTCCACTTTCTGTCATTGAGAAAATGAAATCAAAAGAAAAAGGATCTTTCACCCAGAATCTTGTATGTTTGTGTGTGTGTGTGTGTGTGTGTGTGTGTGTGTGTGTGTGTGTGTGTGTGTGTGTGTGTGTGTGTGTGTGTGTGTTTGTTTGTTTAAATGCAGAGGTACTGTTTGTATGATGTACAGAGTGCAGTTCTCATAGTCACAATTGTGTGATGCAGGCAGACTGCAAGCAGATGGTGATGGATTCTGTTCTGGAGTGCTGCTGTCTCAGGAAAACACTTCATCGCTTGTAGCAGTCCCTAGCCAGTGCTCCACCATCCAGCTGTACAACTTGCAGAATCGATCGCTCGTGCGAACATTGACTTCTCCATCTGGTGCTGACCAACTGGGACTTTGCATGTGCATGTGTGCTGTACAACAGAAGCTGGTACAAGACTGATGGCAGGCTATGAGAGTGGACAGATGATTCTTTGGGACATTGGCACTGGAAAAGCTCAGCATGAATGCTCTACCCATGAGGATGCCGTAATGTGTGTGTCCTTCTCTGCCAGACTGAACAAAGGACTGTCAGGGTCTGTCAGTGAGAGACTGGCTGTTTGGAGCATTTCATCAGAGGGCAAAATTGACATTGTCCGTGAGGTGGGGTCCACAAATCCTGGGTTTAATGATGTGACCATTCGACCGGATGATCGAATCGCTGCGACAGCAGGTTGGGACAAGAAGATTCGTGTCTTTGCTATGAAGTCCATGCGTCCACTGGCCGTTTTAGCATACCATCGGAAGAGTGTGCGGAGTGTGAGGTTTCGAAGGACCACCTCCTGGCTGCAGGTTCTGATGATCATCTTATATCCCTATGGGATATCTACCGGGAAGTTTAGTTTCGAAGTTTCATGTTGAACACAGACACACTCATACACACACGTACATATACATGCATCACACAAGCACACTCATGTACGCACATGCGCATAACACACACACACACATACACTTGCATGCACACAGGCATATGCATGCACATATTTACACCCATACCCACACACTTGCTCATTTATGCATGCATGTGTACGCATACACACACTATACCTTACTGTTGTTAAGTGAAGAGCCCGTGCTCAAGTCCCATTACCTAAGGAAGAGACTCCATGAGATAGACATATACACATTGAGCAGAACTTCAGATTGATGTTCATATTTAAAACGATGCAGAAAACATATGAAGCGCTGAAAATGGTAGACAGGTAATGTTTTTAGCTTGATATACTTTTGTAGAAAGTCCCTATGACTTGAGATACATGTATTTGAATCATCATGACTGGATTTCCTTATTTATTTGGGATATCAAATGCATTTTCGGCAAGTGCTTCTGATGTGATATTGCCTCAGATATCATCACGCGTCATGTCCAGAATCCTCAGGAGTTTCATCTGTCCTATTCAGCACATCTGTTTTGATTGCTTGGTGATGTTGATTGTTATGATGATGCTGACAATGTGTGTGTGTGTGTGTGTGTGTGTGTGTGTGTGTGTGTGTGTGTGATTTTTCGTATGCTTTATTTAGATCTCTCATGCGAAAGATTGAATTATACAGTTAGACAAAAAGTTGATTGGAGGTGATTATCACTTTATCAGGTTTATACATGCATTCAAATGAAACTCTATTGCAGGTCAGAACACAGTTCTGACTGACTGATTCCTGACATTGTTATGCCCCAGTTGGAGAACCAATGAAGAAAAACCAACTTCCATACGTTTCACTGCATTACTGCCACATTGTAGTATGTTGCATAACACTCTCTTATTTATATATTATTGGCACAGCGCTCCTTTTGCCACCCTTTCTTCCCAGCCCTGTCTGTGGCGTTGTGATGATGCTCCTCTGCCCAGTTACCCTATGCTTCCAGAAGAATCCTGTTTGAGTGTCAGGGCCAAGCAGATCACATTGAACTTTTTGATCCTATCCATCATGAGACCACTAGCCATTTGTTTATTACTAGGTACTGTTGCTGGGACGCCTTTCATATTAAAATAAAGCCTTGACGAATGTCATGGGTCTTCAGGGACCCATGCGTTCTGTCTCACGCTAAAGCCTTTCCATATGTCAAGCATCTCCATGGACCCATACTTTTACCAAGAGAGTAAAGCCTTGCCTTTTTTTTTTCTTGAACACCATCATTTGTTAACATAAAAAAAAACTATTTCTGGTGCAGATGTTGGGACATGCTTTATTGACAAGTCATAAAATTTTGTGGAGATAGCTTAATCACATACCCATTAATCAAGTGAAAATCATGATAGTGTATAATATGATACCCCATGACTTAGGACGAAGGTTAAGTGTGAAGTCAATCAGTGTGGGCATGGTCTCCCCTAACGAGGATACCGCTGCACACATCTCTCCATGACAGTCCCAGAACGGACACTGAAGGGACTCTGAAAACTTTAACACAAATTCACCCCCAGTTTGGATAGTGGAAAGAAATCACCATGAGAGCAGTGCACGAGCTTTTGCATAAACAGGAATTGGGATCCCTCATTTTTTTTTCTTCTTTTGTTAACATTACAAGGAGGAGGTGGCACACAGCATTGTGCCTGTTTTCTTAGACAGTGTGTCGGCGGCAGTCTTTGATTTCTTTCATCATCTAGATAGCATGTCTGAGAGACACGGATGACTTCAGAATTGATTTTACAATTTGTGGGTAGGTCTACCAGTGGGATAAGCTTTGTTGTGTTGATCCATGTGCCTGTGGTGGGTATTAAATGACCAAGAGTCATGATTTTCAAGCTGCCAGTTACTAATTGGCCTCCATAAACTTTTATGACTTTGTCAATAGGGCATGGCCACACCACTTTACTAAAAACTAAAAACTACTTGTTTTTGTTGATTAACAAAGGAGTAAACAAGAAACAAATCTATGGTAAGAATTTACTCCTTCAGAAAAGCATGGGACCCTGGAGATCCATGACAAGGCTTTATTCCCCCACAAAAGATATGGGTCACTAGCGATCCTGGACATATAGCATGCAAACTTTTAGGCTGCATGTATTGGAGTCAATATATATATATATGCAAACTCCAATACATTCAAACTCCTGTGGATGAGATTTTTGTGTTGGTGGGATGGGTCACGTACACACACACACACACACACACACACACACACACACACACATGTACACACACACACACACACACACACACACACACACACACACACACACACACACACACACACACACACACACATCTCACCCTCTCATACACACACTCTCACTCTCACACACACACACATACACACACAAGCACACACACACACACACACACACACACACACACACACACACACACACACACACACACACACACCCATGTGATGTCATGTTTAAGTGTCATTCACGAAGGTAGAGTGTGGCTATCCTGATCAATTTTTTTTGTGCTTTTCCATACCACTTGAGCTCTCTTTTTCTCAACTAATGTAGTCAAACAGGTTTTTACAGCAACCTTTATGTTGTTTGCTGGCTCTGTAGACTTTGTTGTTTGTGACATGTGTGTATGAGATGTCAAGTACACTTTGGAACCCGATATCTCATTTCCACAGTTTGAAGGCATTACCAGGCAAGCCCTGGCCTGGAATCCCTTGGGTGAGAGGACAACCAAAAATCACCCGGGACTAAGACCTTGAGACTGTCTCTGGGAGGATGGGATTCTCCATCAAGTCAACTTAAAGAAAATTTCAGAGCAGGGATGAAGAGCGCTAGCTCCTGGAGGAGCAGTATAGACAGGCATATAACAAGATTAAATGGGCTGGGGCTATCCAGGCTGTTCACTAATCATATAACAAGATTAAATGGGCTGGGGCTGTCCAGGCTGTTCACTAATTCAGCGATGACTGATTCAGCTGATACTCCAGGCTGGATTGTTAAGTAAGCAAAGTCTCCCATGGCTGTTCAGTGAGCAATGACTTGTTCGACCGGAGGGCAGGTTGCTGTTCAGTCCATCCAAATATGGAAACAATTTTGGGCTCTGCTTTTCTTTTTGCTACTTTCACCATGTAAAAGACTACTTCGATCATTTTGATCAGCAACCTATTGTGTTTTGCGGCGCAAAACATCTTTAGAGCTCACTGGAGATATGCTGACTTGATGCTTGGTCTGTGGTCTGGATTGATATCTAGAGATGAGAAGTGCATTACAAAGATTTCACACACACACACACACACACACACACACACACACACACACACACATGTGAAACTGACATTCCTCATACTTTTAAAAAATGTGCAAGATGTGCTAAATGTCATATTCTGTCTCTCTCTCTCTCTCTCTCTGTTGCCCTACACCGTTGCCACTGCTGAATTCTGAGTAGTGAACACAGCTCTGAGTGGATCTTGAGAGGGATGGACTTCCATGTTCAATCAAGAAATCAGCAACATTAGGCTGTCTCAGACAACTGGGAGTTTGATACTAATGACAGTCCAGTCTTTTCAGCACTTTACCATCTCTCAATATGTGGACAGCACTACACACCCTGTGTGTTCTGCACTGACTAGTCTCCTTTGTCCCATTGAACAGACAGCTTGACAACTGGACTCTCTGATAGCTGAAAGACCACTGGACTTAGAAACGACAGCAGACTACTATACCCATGGGATAACCAGTTGGTAAAGTTTAAAGTTAGCCATGCTGCACACCCAGTGCGGGAAAAGCAGAGATGAAGGCCACAGAGGCATAGTGCATGTGGCAAAAAGGATACTTATAGAGGCACCTGTGTGAGCAAGATTCTGACCCAAGAGATACCAGACATCTTACATCCATCTAGGAGGGTGTGGACACTGAAGTGTTTGTTGAGCAGCTCCATGGGCACCTCTCTGTTAGCCAGTGAACTCTTTTGAGGGAGCCCATGTGAGTGTGGGTGGACCGTTGTTATCCACCACAGTTACACCAAGAGAAATTCTACCTTCTCAGGCCATTCTGACCATCGGTATGACAGGAATGGCAGCCCCTGGTCACTCTTCTGTGGTGGTGTCACAGCTCATCAGGACATGATAGCCTGTGACTCCATAACTGACCACTCTTTTATGCGCAGAACCCTTATCCCCTCTCTCCTCCCCCCCCCCGAAAAAAAAATAAGAAAGAAGAAGAAATCTGAAATTTTCTACTTGAACGTGTGTCACGTGATATAGCAGTTGTGCAACTGAGACTCTAAATTGCCTCCAATTCATCGTCGCTATCATCATCATCATCTTCATCGTCATCATCACCATTGTCACCATTGTCAGTGTTGACACCGATCTTCACGCCGCTGACACTGGTTTAACAAAAATCATTGTGCCATTGAATGGTACATGACAATAAAGGCTTGAACAGAACGTAGAAAGATCTTACAAAGTAATGAGAATGTCCAAAGCACTGTGAAAAGGGAACAAATCATGTATGTTGCTTCCATTTTTGTAGCTCCTTAAATTCCCTTTTGCTTCCACCCTCCTTTTCCCTTAAAGGACCCCTCACAGAATAAGTAAGCTGCTTTCTCTTCCAGGACCAGCTTGGTGTCACAGTCTCACCATTCAAGTTCTGTTTATTTAGTTGTAATCTGTCATCTCTGTCATTTCTTTGAGAACCAACCACGCTACCTGAACAGACCCGTTTCCTCATAAATCAGCACAGCACTGCCGTGGAGTCCCCTGGAACGAGACACCTGCTGTCCACAGGGTACTCTCGGGCAGGGCATTGGTCCTTTGGTCCACAGTAAAGACATAGCAGCTGACCATTGTAACCATCGCACCTTATCAAAATCTTGGATTCTTTTCAAAATTGTCATAGCAAAAAATTGTATCTGAATGCTTCCAACGAGTGACTCACTTGGCTCTGTTGGTGTTTGATCGGTGATTTGCTCGCTTAAAAGAAGAGAGAGAGAGAGAGAGAAGGAAAAATACATTTATATCTGTGGTCTGTAACCTTTACTGTTGGTGAAGACGGGGTCATGCCCTTTGAATAAATGTTTATTGTGAATGAATTATACTGTGTTTGTGTTTCTGTCTTGGGTGTTGAGCTTAGTGGGGAGTTGAGGAAGGAACATCTGGTTAATGTCCATGACATGCAAGACTGTTGCGTAGTCAGCTTGGATGGAAATCCTCACTGATCATTGTGCAATAAAATCTCAAATGATACGAGTCCTGCCTCATTCTCCGAACTGCTTCAGTTTTGACATCCCCACCCCTCCACACCCATACCTGAGACAACCTCATGTCAAAATATTCGGCGTCAACAACTTCATTGCTAGCCATGCTTCCACAAAAAGTGCAAACCAAGGCCACCATCACATGGTTGGACATGTACAAAAATCAAGATAGTCGGTGTCGACAACAAAGAAATCAACAAGAAGCACCGACATTTTGCACTCCTGATTTGACTCCAACCCCATCACTGAGACTCACCAGTCCTGCAGTGCATGGTACCTCCTGTGAAAAACAAGAATATTGCTGTGATTTATGAGGGTGGGGAAGGCAGAGGGAGATATGTTATCAGAGTTTTAAATGTAATGGCTATGTTCCTGGACAGCACAGCATGCTCTTCTGTTCTGAAATTTGTTCTGCAATAGAGATGAATCAGCATACATCATCATTCGATCACTGATTGCTTTGATGTGAAGTATGACTTCAGCTTGAGTTTCATAAGAGTACATAATATTGATTTGCATCCAGGGGACGGAAATAAAGGTTAGACAGAAACAGAAGTTTAGAAGTAAATAACCACACAAACCCAGATATTCTTATAAATGAAGAAAAAAAATGTGACCGGTCAAAAGAGTACTGAACATAATCTCTCTTGGAATAGTGGACTCCAATAGTTGTGTGTGTGCGTTTACACGTTTGTATATGCGTGCGTGTGTACAGGTTTCCACACGAACACCCACTGATTAGCAGTTCTGTATAAAATTCTTTGTTCGTGTATATTCTAAATTATGAAATCAGTAACCAAAGCAGATAACTCAGCTTGGAATTAAAGGAAGATTTTCTGATAACGGCTCACACACACACACACACACACACACACACACACCAGTGTCCTATGATGAGCCAGAAACCGATCGTCTCAGAGTCCCATCAATTTGCGATCGAAAGTCAGAAACTGAGTGGGTGGTTCATCATGGTTCAACATTTGAGCCCAGCTGCACACGCAACTGAAGCCGTCGGGGTTGAAAACTTTAATATGAATCAAATATGCATCTTGTGAGCTGACAGGATTAGATTTCTCTGCCGGCAGCTGCAGCTCCTTCTCTGGCACATTTCGGGAGGGAGCTCAGCAAACTCTACTTTTAAAATACAGCCATTGTATGCGTGTCGTGTGGAAGTGTGTGTGAATGGTTGGAGGGCCTGGACTAGCCTAGTGCTTGTTCTGGGGCAGGATTGGGAGCGGGGTAACCCCTCTTGAAAAGGTGAACGTGGGTAGCCTGCAGCTCCACACTTTTTTTTTTTTTTTTCTAAAGGCTAGCTGGTAGGCAAGTTAAAGGGTGTGTGGTATGAATGCTGTCTTTCAAGTAAGGACGTAGGACTTTTTTTTTTTTTTTTTTTTTTAAAGATGCGCACACCCGAGTCTATGGAGACGACGTGGCGTTTGATTTGAAGATTGAAGATTCCCGACTGGGGATGGAAATCGAGATGAAAGCCTCAAATGGGGAATGGAACTCATGACCACTCAAACCACGAGTCCGCGACCACTGCACCGCGACAGTTGGCAACACGCTTTGATTGTTATAAACATATATATGTGAACCTTATTCATCAAGTTTTATGTTTTTGTTGCTTAATAAGTTCAAGATCTTGATAGTGTGTTCGGCAATGACGCAGATTCAAAGGGAAGCCCGCGGCAATCTATTTTTAGAGTGCTGTATGCATGTCCGTACTTTAAGCCAAAAAAATTTATTCTTTTTAATGGTTGGAAAAAAGAAAAGAAAAAAATGAGTGCTCACGCACAAAAACCTCAATGTATTTCGAACTAGATGCGAAGGTGGTCCGCGACTGCAATTTGTTTCGTTAAAAACTGACTCCATCATTTGAATGACACATTAGATACATCAAAAATAGAACACTGACACATACGCCATGTTGTGAACCAAATGAGGTGGTGGAGAGATTAGTATACAGTCAAATCATGGGAAGGAAAGTGATATTAGCTGCTTGTTCGCTCAATCAGTGGGCATTAGATTTCACTGAAAATACAAGAAGAATAATCGATAGTGAGTATTTCTGTAGGGGTTTTTTTTTTTTTCATTTTATTCAAGCAACTTGCCTCCTGAGTCCATCGCATGAGATCGAAGACCAGTCGAGATCGTGACCGTCATCCCTTTCAGTTTTCATGTTTCAGTATTGTGGTGTTTGTGTGTTGTTGTTGCAGTATATACATATACAGGTACATGGATTGCATTTTTGACTAAAGTGCTATGCATAATGATGTAATACCCGGGGACATGTTTCAGCTTTTAACTTCAAACGATGTGTGAGGGTTGCAGTTAGCGGAAATTCCCGTTGAATTTGCAAAATACGAACCGGCAAGAAACATTGAAGTGTAGCTTTTTGTACCCTACGACAACACGTAATAGTTCACCCGTCGCCTTGGCATTGGTTGGCACGCTTGTTTGCATTTTCAGCGTTGTTTTCTTACAAGATCCCCAACAACAAAATGATAATGTTACGTTGCATGCAGATATATAGGGGTTTTTTTTTTTTTTTTTTTTTTTTTTTAATTTTACAGAACACTCCATAAAAACCAGAGAGAAAACTACGAACGCCACACGCAGACACTGATAGTGCCAGCAGTAAAATAATCAAGGTCTTAATCATCTAGTTCTAGAAGACCTTTTAGTAGTAGCTCGCTTGGCTCATTCTTTTATCTGCTCCAGAGCTTTCTTTCACTTTCAGCCTCTAGTCGTGATGCTTCCCACAGATATTATTAAAGGCCCAAACCGTGCTTGCAATATCTTTGACCAGTTCAACTTTCCTGACTGTCCAATCATTTCCACTTCATAATGGATGCCACAGCTTTATAAACTGATTATTTCACAGTGAAGGTCTTGCAGCTGTCAGTCACTTCCTCAAAAAAAAAAAAAGTGATCTGAGTGCAGACATCACCATCATATTCTGTCTTGCAGAACTTGAATCATTTTAAACTTGTTCTGTTTTGCTGAAAACCATTACTGACAAAAACACAGAGTGACTATGAGCACCAAAAATGGGATCATCGTATGCATGCGTTTTTGTTGGATACGTGGTAGAAAAGATCTTTAGCAACTTTGAATGAAAATTTCCCAGTCTGTTCAGACAGTTCATAAATGACTGTGTAAGACTTAAGAGCCACATCCAGTTCAAAATCTGACTCGCTAAAGTTCACAACTTATGTTTCCGATTTCTACCCAGCTCTTCGTTTCAGCTATGAGAGTTTATTTTTCTTTTTGTTTTTGGATATCCAGCTGTCCACCTCAGCTGACTCAGAACACCTGACAACTTCTGTTTTCAAAGGCGGTGGATTCTCATTCTTACCTTCTGTGCTCGTCTTTCAAAAAAAAAGTGTTCCATGCATTATCCAGTAGTGGATAAACATTTTACTATAATACACTTAATAACAGAGCATGCAGAAAGGCTCTTAAGCATATATATGTAATTTTCTGTGCCATATGTAATGTTATTCCTTTGACAAATTTGTCGTTAAACACTGGTTTGCTGAGCCTAGTTTTAGATTACAAAAACATTCAGTGTAAGATCACAAGCATCACAATATGTTTGTGTAGCATGACATGTGGACAGACATTGCAGAGAGATGATTTTTCATGGAAAAAAATGTATATGCAATTTTTGTGTATGTGTGTCATGAAATGAACATGTAATAACATTTTGTCAGAAACTACTGTCTCATTTGTTATTAGAAAATGGACATCAGTCTTTTTATTTTTTTAAGAATTGTATTGCCATGGACTTATATAGATGCTCCCCTCTTTGGAAAAAGCCTGAAATTTTTAATCAGATGTAGTTTTAGAAGTCTATAGCTGAGAAAAATAAGTCTGAATTAGTTCTCAATTAGATTTAAAGTCATTCTTGCAAAATATCTAAAGCCTTTTTCACGATTTTTTGAAAAGTCTCAGCTGTGTCTGATTTGAGGGCAATAAAAGTAGAATTAGAAGACCCTGTATCTGATATTTTTTGGTCATGCTTTATATATTGATAGTGTTGAGATCATTTTCATGCAGTCAAGATACTGTATGGTAAACTTTCATTTGGGAACTTGTTGCTACTGAGAATGATATTGTGAGTATGTGCTTGTGCAGTATGCCAGCAAAGGAAATGATCTTGCTAGGAGTATGATAGTCTGCTAGATGTTTTACTTTCAGAATCAGACATGTATGAACATTTAGAGAGAGAGAGAGTGAAGAAAGAAAGCGAAGTAGAATCCATCACAGTGACGTATGACAGGAACAACATTTTGTTGGCTGAATTTTAATCAGTTTGTCCTCAAGTGATTTACGCCAATATATGTGTGAAATAGGCAGCTGACTTAATCAGTGGCCTTAACTTCAGTTTCAGCACAAAAAAAATGTCCTTGTGTAGTGGAAAGTTTTATTTTGCAGTCAGTAATGTCAATTCTGCTGAAAGGCATGCTGATTTCAGGCTGAATCAAAGGCCAGGGTAAAGATTTCACAGATATCTTTGTAATTATTATTGATTATTTGAAAAAGAAATGTAACAAACATACAGAGTATCTTCATACAATGTGAGAAATCAAAGCGTAGAATTCCTCATTTTAAATGGATAGTTTATTTCAAAGAGTCAGTAAAAATTGATTTTTTTTTTTAACAAATTATATTGGCAGTGGATAAATTTTATTTTCTTTTGACAAAAAAAACATGAAGCAAGTAAGGGGATGCCTGTGTAACACACATAATTATGATGAACAGTTGCCAGACATCTGACAAAGATGAGAGGCTAAGGGTGGTAGGAATGAACGAAGAAGGAGAGAGAATGAAGATTTAATTGATAAAAAAGATTCTTATGCATGCGTTCATGCATGTGTATGCAGGTGCACACATATACATACATACATACACACACACACACGACGACACACACACGCGCGCGCGCATGCACGCGTGCGCTTCTAACAGACACACTCACAAACATACATATATGCACACACACAAAGTGACACACACACAAAGTGACACACACACACACATGCATGCACGCATGCAAGAACCACCAAACACTTTGGCTGCTTAACTTCATCAGTGCCTTTAGGTGGTATTGACTGACCTTAATTGAAATATTCCCTCACACATGCACCTGTGTGCATGCATGTGCATAAGTGTGCGTTTGCATGCGGACACACACACACACACACACACACACACACACACACACACACACACACACACACACACACACACACACACAATATGCACACACATACACACACACACACACACACACACACACACACACACACACACACACACACACATAATATGCACACACAAGCACGCACAGGCGTGCACTCGCGCGCACGCGAGCACAACACACACGCACACACACACACACACACAAACACACACACACACACACACACTCCATTACGCATCCACCACCAAATACGATCTTAGAAAGTTCTCACTTCAGCACAGACTGACCAGTAATTTCATCAGGGCCTCAAAGCATTTTCAACCCACAATTCCGCTCACTGCCACTGTCAGACCCATCCCCACCCCCACCTCCCTCCCCCTTTTTGACTGGTTTTCTTTTTGCCCATAGGCGGAAGTCCAGAATGGCCTGGCCTTGACCTTGACTTTTGCTGTCTCTCTACCATTTGATTTACACAATTACCATGTGTGCACCTGTGTAGGCAAAAAGTTCATCCCAGAGTCATTTCTGTCAGACAGTATGGTCACTTCTTTTTTTTTTGAAAATTGAAAAAAAAACAAACAAAAAAGCAGCAGCTCACTACAAATTGAAAATGTGTATCCTCAGCATTAGATGATATTTTGACATAACATGCAAGACATTGTACTGTGATTATGTGGTCTAGCTTGCTTCTATATATAATCTAAATTTGATTCATGTCTCCAACCCTGCTGAGTAGAAATGGCATTAAATAGTTTGACTGACAAAATGAAAGTTGATATTTGTTAATATACATGATTTTAATGTCTTATAAGGCAATGGTTTGTGATTCATTCTGATTTATTAGAAATGACAATTTTGTTACTTTGATTTGTTGCTGAAAATGTTCATCTGTTATTATTCAGTTATGTTTTCATGCGTTTTGATGACTGTGTGGAGTGGTGTTAACAAACAGCTATCATTCTGCCAAGCTTGGTTGAGCTCATGCTTGTCTTGTCAGTGTTTAACACTTTCTTAAATCTTTAATAAAGATATTTTGATTTCACTCAGATAAATGGTGTGACAGTCAAAAGAATAGAATAGGATATGACATAAACTCTTAGGCCTAATATCTTATTATAAACTTATTTTCATGTAATCTCTTAAGGCATATCTCTCTCTCTCTCTCTCTCTCTCTCTCTCTCTCTCTCTCTCTCACACACACACACACACACACACACACACACACACACACACACACACACACACACACACACACACACACACATGTACACACACACACACATACACACAATTTGTTTTATAATTTATTGGAAAATATGTCTTTTTCACTTTTCTTGTATTATTGTGTGTCTTTTTTTTTTCTTTTTTTTTTTTCCCTTCAACTACAAGGACAGGATGAAGAAAGCGGCAAAACTAACAAACAAAATATAATCTGTCAGTGTTAAACATGTTTCTTAACTTTCGCTAAAGATAATTTTGATTTGACACTGATGACTAGTGTAATGGTCTAGAAAAGGATATAACATATATCATCTTAATATCTTGTTATAAACGGTTTTCACACTAAATCTGTTTAGGCGTTGCAGCTGCAAAACAAAAAGGTGCAACTCTTCGCTGTGGACCAGAAACTGAAATCAGGTCAGGAGCATGCTCTTTTTTGACATTGGATGACAATTTTATTAATCATTGCACAATTTTTGTCACAGTTAGGGGATCTAGAATTTGAGTGTAGCCTTGGGAATTGGGAGTTGGAATGCCATTTTGTATGTTGTTTTTGTTTGAGCCTGCTTCTGAGAACAGAATGCACTGTAGTTTAGGTGGAACATGAAATGTATGTCTTAAAATCATTCAGGAATGATGCTGTGAATACCTAGTGTGTTTCATCTCAAGTAGTTATGGGTATATCTGCAGCAGCAGCAGCAGTTTGACTCTTTAATTGATAAATGGTAATATGAGATGTGATATAAGATGAAAAAGATAAAGTTAACCTGGAATGGCCCTCTTCATTGGTATTGTAAACACTCTTAACTTAGAGCATGTGATGGTTAATTTGCAAAAGCTGTGTATATTTGGTGCACAAAAGAAAAGTTATAGAAACGGAATGCCATTGTGAATCTTCTTCTGCATATGCAAGCTGAAACTCCTGCAGACAATTCCTGTATAGACAGGCAAAGGTTAATCCCACCTACCCAACAAAGGGAGTGTAGTTTTGTGTGTGACTGTTTTTGTTTTTTTTTCTACCATAAAGGCAGCCATATTCCAGCTTCGGGGAAGGTGCATGCTATGTTTAGCATGTCATCCATACCAAAGGCCAAACTGGCCTTTTCTTTTTTGAAAGATTGTGATGGGATTTTACATGTGCAAGATATCATGCGTGTGTTCACACATGGAACCTCGGTTATAGTCTCATTCGAAGGACTGTATGGGAAATGGAAACAGAATAAAGGTTAACTCCAAGGGAAAAATCCCGCTGTACCGAAACGGCCCAGTGGAGGTTCAAACCCGCAAACCCCAGGATCACCAAGATTACGAGTCCGGCGCTCTACCACTGAGCTATTCTGGCCCCCTCCATTTTGAATTAAGTTAAATTGAGTGGTTTTAGTCGTTTACATATTTTATGCATATGACTTACAGTGTGCTAGCATGCACACACACACGCGCGCGCACGCACGCACACGCATACACACACACACACACACACACACACACACACACACACATACAGGTACAAGCACCAAGAATGCAGAATTCCTTGCTCAGACTTGTTGACATATAGTGAAAACAGTTAAGTGTGTTAAAGAAGCATGATCTGTGCCAGTATGTATGTAAATTGTGAGGGCACAAAGTCCACTGTAATTCATTTATAAGCTAATCTTGCTCAGTGCCTTTCTTTTTTCAGTGG
>JADBJO010000695.1:270000-365000 GCA_016801955.1 Conus betulinus | reverse complement strand
GTTGTTCTGTTGTTTTTTGTCTGATATGTTTTTAACTATATAGTACTGAGAAATATAAAATTCAGGGTTTGTATCAAAGGAGAAGGCAGTAAACTGTCCTAAGTTTTTGTCAGCGTCTGGAGGGGAAGCCCCCCAAACTTTTCATTATTACACACGTCTCACTTCCGCACATGTATTTAGCCAGCAAGTTAGTAGTAAGATTCCTTTTTTGTGTATATCATTTTCTTAAGTGAGAAATACTGTGCATAGCAAAGGGACAGACATTGTTCTTTATTGATTTGATCTTAATTTGTCCATGATGAAATGTTCTGGCAGAGTGGAGAGCTTTGTTTTGCAGGCTGGAAGTCTCTTCTAAGTAATTGTTCATTTTAGTGTAAGAGTGAGCAAAGATAAGAGCTCATTTAGACTGCCATCGGTAGCAACATTAAAAGGAGAGCTGTGACTGTTTTAGTGTTGATGTATTATGACTGTTTTAGTGTTGATGGATTAAATGTGATAACAATCCAGGTGCTTTGTATTATTTCAGTTGATTAATGTGTCAGTTAATTCTGGATCGGTTTCAGTGTGGAGGTGTGTACATGTACAGCAACTTAATAGGTTGTGATGGGGATCGATTGTACTACGATGGTGGCTCCATGATCTCCGTCAATGGCCAGATTGTTGCTGAAGGTCCTCAGTTCACGCTGGATGAAGTGGTGGGTACAGTGTGACTGTTCACAGAGGATGTTTAGAAAGTACTTAGGCCCTTGTTGGCTTAGTGGTTAAAGCATTTTTTTTTGACTGAAGGATCCTGGGTTCGGTCACTGCTGGCAATGGCCAGGCGTTAGGAAGGTTTCACAGTAGAAACAACATTTGCATTCCAATTTCCTCGAAGGTCTGGAAGTCTGATGAAACTTTAAGCAGAGGTTCCATGTGTGAATGCTTTCATTTAGAAACACATGCATGCACGCTTGCACGCAAACATGCACACTATCAGAAAGATAATCTCCAATGCATGTTAAAATGCAGGCCATCTTTCATAGAGGATAGGTCATTATGTGCCAGTGGGCTGCATTACACACACACACACACACACACGCACACACACACACACACACACACATACGCAATGGTGTTGTGCATAGACATCATCTCTCAACATAGAATGTGGCGTCTTGGTGATGGGGGAATCAAACTCTGAAAACATTCTAAACTCAAAAGCCTTACCAGTGATGATTTCTTGCTCAGGGGTGAAAGGAAAAAAAGAAAAGACTAGACTCGGTCTAGACACACCTTTTTCTGTTTTTTCCATTTAGGAGGTGGTGACTTAAAAGAGGAACACAAATTGACACCTTAAAGCCAAAACCTCGTCTATCCAGTGGAGTGACATGCACTTCTTGCTAATATTTTCAAGGCCTATACAGGCTGTCCAGTCTTTCCTGTCTTGCTTCCTGTTTATGTGTTTTTGTAGTATATTGTTACAGTTACCTGGTGTATTGGTGGTCAGTATCTAAGATCTTGTGCACCCTCTGTCTACAGTGCCTTGTGACTGCAGTCGTTGATCTAGAAGACATCAGAAGTTACAAGTACGGGTTTCGCAGCAGCAGATCAGAAATGGTTAGTGGTGGTGTTTCTTTTCTTGACCTTTAAACTGCCAAGTGGACAACATGAGAATGTTGGCTGAAGTCAGATGCTTTCAGTGGCATTTTTCTCCCCATGATCTTTAAAAATGTCATTCTTGGAAAAGTTGTTTATGTGTGCACGTGCATGCTTATGTATGTATGAGTGCCTGTGTTTTTGTGTGTCCATTGGTGCATGGACTCACGATTCTTTTTCTTTTTTTTTTTTTGTGATAAGCTTTGTTTTTCATTGAAGATTCCAAATGTGTTTTAGTCTTCCAGGTCTAAATCCTTCCCGAGGATTGAGGTGGACTTTGCCTTGTCCAACAGAGAGGATGACAACTTGCTGCGAGCGTCCTGTCCAATGCAGTTTAGTTTGCTCAGTCCTGCTGATGAGATTCGGTTAGTATGAAACAGATGGTGTTTTTGTTTGTTGGTTTGTTTGTTTCCTGGCTCATCTTCTGAGCCCCCTCCCTTATCCCACCACCCCCAGTGGCATTACTCTCACTTCGCTTGCTCTGGCTGTCCATTTACAACCCTAGTTCGTCCTGTGGCAGCATGGCTCCGGCAGTCCACGGGGACTGTCATGAGCCAGTCACAGGGAACTCACCCGAGGAGACTCTGCCTGCATTGCCACAGAATCTTCTCAGTGATATTCAGAGACTCTTGTTCTGATCCAGTGTATGCAGGACACCTCATACTAAGTTCTGTGTTGATGACAGTTTAATTCTTTAAACATAGAGCCAGTGTTAGAGAGCGCCTCCTTCCAACAAAGAGCAGCAACATATCCATCCAAGGGCAGTAGTTCTGATGACGTTGATACAAACTCGCAGTGAGAACGGATATGGAGAGGAAATGGGACGTCACAATGAGAGCAGGGGATGAAAGGCCGCAGAATAGGATATATCTTTTTTTTTTTTTTTTTTTTTATTATGATCAACGAGAATGGAGATGGTCAAGCTACTGTGGAGTTTTGTTTTGGTCCGGGAACTATGTGACAGAACTGTAGTCAACTGTTTCTTTCATAGTATATCCTGGTATCCAACAGGCCTGAGAGTCGTGGGCAACTGTAGTGTCGGTGTGGAAATTGTAGCAACATTCTCAGAGATATGTCCTGTAAGTAGGTGAAGCTCGACTGTGTGTTTCTAGTTTTTCCATATGACTGTGCGCTGTCAGGAGACGAACCTAACATGTCCCAGCCTGTGAGTCTGCTGTGCCAGCCACTGCACTGTGATGGTTGGTAATGGTAGGGTTTACCTTTGGTGGTAGTTTTTGTTTACATGTACTTTCCTTATTTAGATGGCAGTTAAAAGAGAAGCACATTTGGATTCATAAAGAGTCCTTAAAAACCCTGGAACACAAGGCCCCCCCCCCTTCCCCCCAAAAGCCTTAAAAGTTGCACTTTGCTCCAAGCTATTAAGCCTTTGAAACTTGTTGCCAGTGTCTGTATAAATGTTTCTTTACAAGAACCATGGAACAGCTGGAAAGTAGTGCAAAAAGATCAAGGGTGCGATGAAAATTCTGAGAGTTTCCATGGAGTATCCATTGTCAGCTAACAATCTGCACTTTCCACCAGTTAACCCACATGTTCCACGTTAAGCATGTTTTGGATCAAATTATTCTGGCTTTTCTTTTCAGACTAGGTCCTGCATGCTGATGTGGGGACTACCTGAGACGCAGTGCTCAGGGTGGCTTTTTTCTGCCACTGTCTGGAGGTATTGATAGTTCCGCCACGGCCTGCCTTGTGGCTTCCATGTGTCACCTGGTCGTCGAAGCTGTCAGTAACGGCCGTGAGTGTTTCCCCAGAGTGTTGAGGACCAGACATCATGTCTTCATAGTTGTGTATGTGTAGATGTGTAAATGTATGAATGTACAGTGTGAGTGGGTGTCTGTGTGAAAGAAGTATGCTTTATCACAGGGTATGTGTTATTTTGTGCCTGAACAGAGTCCCTTGCAAAAGATATTGACTGATTCAGACTATTTTGTTTGTTAAAAGTTTTTCACTGAAATATATCAGAAATGGACAAGTTACTTCTACAGATAACTTTGGAAATGTGTTCATATTTGTGTTTTATGGAGTTTAGTGAAATAAAGTCTTATACATGTTACTGACAATGACACTTCCGTTAGTTTTTCTTTCATACTGTATCAGATATCTTATGATAAGTGCAGGGTATAGCTTCCAAGCCAACGACATAGCTTGCATTAAGTATAGATGGTATCAGATGCATATTCAAAGTTTCATTTGCATGTTTTTGTTTTGATGGTCACAGGGAAGTCGGTGCTGACAGACATCCAGCGTATAGTGGGGCAGCCAGACTATGTACCTAAAGATGCTCGAGAGCTGGCCAATCGCATATTCACCACCTGTTACATGGGCTCAGAAAACTCCTCCAACGAGACACGCAACAGAGCAGCTCAACTGGCACATCAAATTGGCTGGTGAGTGGGGCCTTTGGCTGTTTTAGAGACATCCTCTTGGTTAAAGCATGTTTCTTTTTTAAATGGAGCCCACAAACATTACATTTTAAGAGTTTGGAACAGTAAAGCAAACAGATATGAACATGATACCGCAAATCCTAATCAGGAAAAGCAGTTTGAAATGATACATTAAGATACAGGCAAAGTATTTCAGCTGAACGCTGGGTCATTATAGCTGGTGTTTTGATTTCTTAGCGGTCTGATCATAAGATTGAGATTGATTAAGATTTTGTTGGAAATGCACTTGTGTAGCATGAGACAACGTGGTTGGTTGCAGTGTTCCCACTTGAGTGGATAGCATGTGCAAATGGCTAAGAGTTGGCTTGTAGATGTGAAAATGATGATGATCCTGGCAGGGTTTGATCCCACTACCTTATAGCCTACTAGTTTATAGTCTCTTCAGCTAAATACAATCACTGGTTTTAAACATGAAAATCCCCAGCCCCACCCCCAGCCCCATATATTTTTTACTTGACAGTTTATTCCTTTTTTTTCTATAATTTTTCATGCTTATTTGTGTGTGTGTTTTTCCATTCTGCAGTCATCATCTCTGTATAAACATCGACACGGCAGTGTCTGTGTTATTGAAGATTTTCTCCACTGCTGTCAACATGGTTCCTCGATTCAGAGCTCATGGTGGCAGTTTGCGGGAAAACCTGGCTCTGCAAAATGTGCAGGTGAGAGGGTGATTTTTTTTTTTTTTTTTAATGTATACTGTACACTCTCTTTGAAATGATAATATTCTTATATTCTATTCCTGTTACATAGGTGGGGGGAAAATGAAAACACGCTTCCGTACACGAAGATTCGGTTTCAGTTTGGCCTGTAATCTGTACTACCAGCTTGATTTCTTTCAGTATTTACATTTTTTTGAGACAGTGTGTTGCTGACTGTGGCTGGTTTTTATACACTTACTGATTTTAAGCAGAGAAAACCTTTATAAACTTGCATTGTGTTGTGCAGGCCCGAGTGAGGATGGTCTTGGCTTACTTGTTCGCTCAGCTGTCACTTTGGGCCAGAGGTCGATCTGGTGGCCTGCTGGTACTGGGTTCAGCCAATGTGGATGAAAGGTGAAAATTTGTTGTTGCCTTTTTTTTTTTTTTCTTTTCTTACCATTTTGCTTACAGAGTGAGACTTCTGTCATAGTGTTTCTTGTGTGTGTGCTGTTTGTGTGCTTGATGAGGATGATCTACTGAAATTAATAAGCCTGAAAGAAAACATTTCCTATGTAGGATGATGACGAACTTCCAATATTGTTTTCAGTATCATGTCTCTGGAAGAAACTCTGCAGTCTGTATTAATCGGTTTTCCTTTATTTTCTAGCCTGCGTGGCTATATGACCAAGTACGACTGCTCCAGTGCTGACATCAATCCCATTGGTGGTATCAGCAAAACTGACCTGCGCATGTTCGTCAGCCATTGTAAGGACGCTTTGGGTTCAGTTCCCTGGAGAGGTGAGAGAATCTAGTGCTTTTCTATCCTTTCTTTGTTTCCAAAACTGGAGCAAGGCTGATAAGAAAGTCAGTAACTGAGCCTAAAAGCTAATCAGTGTTTTAGCTTAGGGTTAAATCATTAACACAAACATTAGCAGTACAAACTGCAGAGTAAAAAATGTGCACACACCCCCTTTTTTTTCTACATGCTATTCATTTCATTTAGTGCAACTTTTGCTGCAGCATGCTGTATGCATGATACATTTGAATTAAGACGGACAGCTCATGAAAACCTTGTAATGAAATTTTCTCATTCCTCTTTCCCAGAGTCCTTTCCTGTCAATGGTGCTGTTATTCATCTCTCTGAGTCTATACATAGCTTAGGCGTTGCTCTTGATGAGAATCTGACCATTCAACATCACATTTTAAGCATTTGCAGAGCTCCATTCGGTATCATTTGTTGACTCAGCTTTTTTTGTCTAGAAATGATTTTTGCGCTTAACTTTATGCTGGCATCCTAAAGCACTTGCTTTATAAGCTGTTAAGAATTCAGGACAGTGCTGCCTGTTGTTTCTCCAGATTCTTCAGGTTTGAACACGTGTCTCCATGAGTTTTGTTTTGTTTTGTTCTTGCTCTCTTCATTGGCCGCCTACCTCAGACGGAATGAAAAGTAAACAGTAAACTTCTTTTTCTGTTGTTCTGGAACTACCCATTCAAGCTTAACTGGACTCTTTCAGGTGTACACTCCAGTGTGTTGCCTTTGTTTCATATCTGTAATACAATGAAAAATCTTCGGAGTAAGTATAAAAACTTTAATATCAAAAGACCCTTTTTTTTCTGAAGTGCTGTCAGTGTTGAAATACTGTCTGTATGTCAATGAAATTCTTAAGCAATATATTCCTCTAATACTAGCTTTAAACACTTACCTGTTTCAACACAGTAACTTCCAAATTTCCCATCAAGACCAATGGTTTCTGTGCTTATAGAGCTCTTTAGTTTGGGGGGGGGGGGGGGGGGGGGGTCTGTGCACATATACATTTGTATATGTAGTCACTAGTAATGGGAGGAAGGAGGGGGAAGATGGGACGGGTAGGGAAACTGGAGAAATAAAGATGATGTGTCTTTTTAAAGTGCTTGCTGCAGATTATCTGAACAAGGTGCTATATAAATGTTCATTGTTACCATTTTCAATAAAACAAATGCTGGACCTGTCTTTGCAGCATCTACAGTGCTCCACCCACAGCAGAGCTGGAGCCGTTGTCCGACGGTGAACTGGCACAGACAGATGAGGTGTGTGATAGAAAGAGCTGCATTCTTCTCTGATTCTGCTCTCGTTTAAATGCATGATGAGATGTGTGATAGTTTGCTGCTGTGCTTTTTTTTTTTTTTTTTTTTTTTCGTAGCTTCATTCTATCTGATGAAGAGTTTGATAGTTTGTGGCTGTGCCTTTTTCTGGTTTGTAGTCTTTTATATATTGAATGAGGTGCGTGATAGTGATTATTTTTTTACTTTACTTTCTGTTCCCCATTATTATTTCTGTCTGCTGTGCTGTTTGCATAAAGTGGGGTTTTTTTACTTATAAAGGAAGTGAAATAAATTGCTTTGACAAGAAAAGATCTATTTGCTGAACATAAAATTTATTTCCTGTGACATTTCATATTGTAATACGTGTCAGACATGTTTCAGTGTGCCCTGTTACATATACTGTTGCCGTCTTGATCTGACTTGTTTGAACAAGAAAATATATTGGGTTGCATAAGTCTCCTCTGATTCACCATTTTGGCCTGTTTCTGAGCAGCAAGACATGGGGATGTCGTATGAGGAACTGTCTGTATATGGGAAACTGCGCAAGCAGCAGACATGTGGTCCATACAGCATGTTCTGTAAACTGCTGCACCTGTCCAGCAACAAGCACTCTCCAGAGGAGGTAAGCCTACTTAGAAGGTGTGTGTGTGTGTGTGTGTGTGTGTGTGTGAGAGAGAGAGAGAGAGAGTAGATTTCTTTATGTGACATTTGGGCTACCCCTTTTTTCCCCTTCATCCTTCTCCCCCCACCCTTTTCCCATCTGTTCTGTTTTTTTTTTTTTGGGTCTGTTTTTGTTGACTATCAAAGTGGATTTTTCCACAACATATTATCAGGGACAGTTCTCTTGTTCCTGTGGCTTTCTTCTCTGTGTACATGTCTACAAATACAGTAAGGAATTAGTAGTTATGTCATAACCGCATCTGTTGTTTCTTTTTCACAAGATGTTTGTTTTTCTTTCCCTAATGGTCAGACTTGGCTTTAATAGTGTGACTTTTTCCCCTGTGTTGTTTGACAGCCATGAAAAGGTTATGTGTGGTTGGCTTGCTGATAATGAGTTAAATCTAAAACATAAATCTTTAATTTCTTAGTGTTAGCTCCAGTTGCTGATCCCATTCATAGGAGCAAATGGGAAAAAAAAATAGAGGCTAACATTAAAAAAAAAAATGAATGCTTAATGGCTAGTGTGTTTTTAAATCGACCACGCAAGTTTCTGTTTCATCAAGGAGATGCCACTGCATGTGGACTAGTCCATATAGGCTACACCATATCTGCTTAGTTTCAAGACCACACTGCATATAGTTTTAAAGCGGATGGATGAATAAAAAAAATAGAGATGAGAAAATTTAAGAAGAGGGTTTCATAGTTAAGACATTGCAGATGTCTGACCTGCGCTTTACTCCAATGTGCTGGTCAGACCTTGGGTACCCATCTAACATTGTGTCATTGTTATCCTTGTATGTGTGTGCGGTGAGTGCATGTGTATGTGTGAGCATGGTGGGTGGGCATGGGTCCATGTGTGCATGTGCCAGTGTTTGCAGTGCATGTGTGTGTGTGTGTGCAGGCATGTGTGTGTGTATGCATGTGTGATCTGTGGGCTTGTATGAGCATGCTCACACATACTTACATGTGTGCATGTGTGTGTACATAAGTTGTCTCTATAAATAACACACTACAAGTGCTGAATGAAGATGCACCAATATCACCTGGGAAAGTCCACTGTCACTTCATTTCAGTTTTAAGATGATTATACATTCAAATCTAATGAATTTTTAGAATAAACATGTTTTTATTCCTTTTCATAGCTTGATTTCACCTCTGTCACAATCACTTGTCCTAAAAGGTTACCAGTATCCGATAACTAACGAAAGAAGAAAATATTATCACCAGAGACAGACAAATCACTTTTGTGCTGTATGACTGTGACCCTTCACTTGAACAAATTTGTGTCAAATGAAAATGCATTTTCTCACATTATTGGTTGATTTAAAACATAAACAGCTAAGCGAATGTTAGAAGTAGCACCTGCATGACCTGCCACAAGGCAGAAAAAAAAAATTCTGGCAGAATTGATCAGAAATGTCAAATGAACAAAGCACAAACAAATTTGATGCAGTTGTTCTTTCCAGAAGGGAAACAAACATTTCAACCACAGAAGAATTCTTCATATTTTAGCTGATGTCTTTGAACCATTTACTGTGTGCCGCACTGACTGAGATCCTTGACATGTTACATTGAAAAGTATCTGTGTGATTGCTGATTTGACATAAATATTAGGTGCATTGAGTTTCTAGATAGTGACACTGCTGTAGACAAACAAAAGAAATGTAATGTTTTGATTTTGCATAATACTGAAAGTTAGGGAGTATCAAAAAAAAAAAAAAAAAAAAAAAAAAAAAGATGAAAAAAGACCAGATGTTCATGTTTTGTGTAGGACCTCAGACACATGCAGATAAACATTTAAATGATCAGGTTTTATGTCGGGCCATGTTAATACTGAAAATATCTGTGTGCAAAACAAGGTAGTTGGAGAAGTTCTTTTTGAATTTGAAAGATATTCCAGGATTTTGTGTCAAAGTTGGATCATTTTGCCTCAATATTTTGTCTACATATACATGATATATATCATACATTACTGTGGTTTCTCTCGGGTTCTTATAAGGATAGAATAGAAATCGAAGCATAAGGTTTTGTAACATTCAGAATTTAGGTATGCATCTCAGCAGTATGTAACATCAGTGGCTGAAATCGTACATCATTCCATTGTAGCTTTTCTTCCCAAGGTTTTTGTGTGTGTGTAAATCATGTGTTCGTCATCAGGCATTAAATCAATGAGCATGGAAGGTGGTTTGTTTCTGACAACCCTCTCTGAATGGTTAGATTGCAGAGAAAGTGAAGCTGTTCTTTCAACTATATGCCATCAACCGGCACAAAATGACAGTGCTGACTCCGTCTTACCACGCAGAGAGCTACAGTCCTGATGACAACCGCTTTGACCAGCGGCAGTTCCTGTATAATGTGAAATGGCCCTGGCAGTTCCATCGCATTGATCAGGAAGTAAGTGCTGCCACGTTGGCTTCGTTATGTAGAACCATTTGTACTTAGCGTTCATGACTCTTCCTCTTCCTTTCTCCTCGTCACTTTGGATGGTTTTCTTCTGAAATATGGCTCACGACATGGACATCGTGTTTACACTTCCAGTCATATATTTATCGGTAAACAAATTTGCAAATTTTTTTTTTGAAAGAATAATGCAGTGCTGTATGTGCTGACCTTTTGAGGATGGACTTTGCTGTATTTGAATGAAACTCGAATCTAAAAAGTTGATTTCCTGCCAAATGAGATAATTACTCCACGACCAACAGAATTCGGTGCCTTCTGCCCACTTCAGCGAGTATGGCTCAGAGGCTGGAAAGAAACATTAAAACCTGTGACTCCTGTTTAATACAATGCCTTGCGTAACATCAGATGACAGCATCTTCATGGAGTTCACTGGCCTGCTCAGCCAGTTTTGCTTCTGGAATTTAAAGTTATCAAAATTGTGTGTGAAAAGCCTTGTACATTGTAGCATTACAATATGTGTGTAAAGCCTTGTACGTTGTAGCTGAATTGTAGAGGTGTTATAATTCTTTTTTTTCCAACAGAATTTTGAGCCTATTTTCCATGGGTTTTGGGTAGATGGTAATCGCCTCAGCTTTATCAAGAGATATTCCTGCATCAAGAAGTAATCTTTTACTCTGCTTCTGTTAGCTTGCCAAGTTTTTGTAACAAGGGATTGTTTTTTTAGTTGGAATGTCTGTACGTGCAGTAATTTCTCTGTATACAAGTTCAGTTGTATTTCCCATGTTAAATCTGGCCTAACAGGAAACAAATACTGGATAACATCTGAGATAATTCTTTTCAGTTCAGTTTGAACACTGTTTTCAAACAAGTCCCTCTGACTTGTCATTGTTTTTTTTGTGACAGGCAAAGAGGATGGCTCAGGTGTGTTGAAGACACAAGGTGAAAGTTCTATGGACGACCCCATTACACAGGATGCAGACAGTGACACCAGTGCCAGCCCCAGACTGGTCATCAGCACACCACCCATCAGCAGTTCTCCCATTGGAGTCACTGTCCCTCTGTCTGCCATTCTTCGTAATGGGAGCAGCAGTCCACGACAGACCCTGCACTCCATGCCACCTCTTGGTGGACGCTATGTTCCTCTGCAGCCCCATCAGGTGCAGCAGTTTCAGCTGCAGCAGTCAAGCCAGGTGCTGCACAGTCCACTGACCACCACAGTCCAGATTCCCCAGCTGGCTCAGATTGTCTCACCCACTAGACTGTCCAAGGCCGGACCTTCTGTGTCTTCCTCCAATGGTGTCCCCACTACAGAGAGCAACATGGACCACAATTCAGCTGAATACATTCTCAATCGAGTACCAGGCACTGACAAAGTGTTGCTGAGTTCTGGCCGGTATGCAACCATTGATCCAAGTTTGCTCGGTCCGGTCAATGCCTTGATGGCAGTCGCCAACCAGCGACCTCTGCCTGCTCCTGAAATAGAAATACCTCCAGAAAGCAGCACGCAGACATCCCAGGGTACAAAATCACAGCCACCGCAGGCACCAGAGCCAGTCAAAAAGAGAAGAAGGCGGAGGGCTTCAGGAAAAGCTGGTTCTGAAGACACAGCCAAGACAGAGGCCAAAGGACCAGGTGGATCAGGGAGAAAAGCTGCAGCAGAGAAGACACCCAGAGGCCGTCCAGAGTCAGCTTCTGTTCTAGAAAACCTGGCCAAAAAAGTGCGCGCAGAAAGTCAGTGGACTTGCATACTGCAGAAAAGCCTGTATCACTGGTCAAAGACACAGAGCCACCGGCACAACCAGTTGTAGTGTGAAGCCTGATTGGTAGCATTTTGTAGACAGCTATGTGACAGTTTGTAACTGTGGAAACTTTTGCCTCTTCGAGTTCTTATTGTGGTTTTATTTCTTGAACTGTTTGATGTGAACAGTCACTTTCGTGCGATTTTGTGACTGATGTTTAGATCAGTTGAAAGCAGAAAAAAAAAAATTCGTCAGTGTTCAGAAGTTATCCTTTTTATCTGAGAGTTTGGGTTTGTTTGGAAGGAAGAGCACCATGTAAGAAATGTCTGTATAAAGATAAATCTCATTCATAATCATAGCCCTAAAAAGAAGAAACAACAAGAACTACAAAGCTTGAAGATGTAATCATAATGAATTTGATTGAGTGTGTGTGTGTGCGTGTGCATGTTTCTGTAATTGGAATCTCACTCTGTGAATTTGGGGGGGGGGGGGTGGGGGGGAAGGATACAGATATGTGGGCCAGTAGAGACATCATCAAAATATTGTCACTTTGAAAATATGAAATGATGAAAGAAAAAGAGGGAGAAAAGGTTTACATGTCACATGTGACCAACATTTCTGAATAAAACATATGACCCAACATTTCTGAATAAGGGGAAATTTAACGACATGCAGATTGGTGTCTGATAGAAAGATAATAAGTATGTGTATATAACTTCTTTGATAAACCAGCCAAACCACTATTTTCTTGGGTATTAAAACTGCATTTTTACTGTTTTTGGTGAGGAAAAAGCATGTGGTTTCTTTTTGTGTGAATGGATACATACATGTGGTAATGTGTGGAATCTTTTTTTATGATAAACACAATGTCTTTACAGATTTCAAGTAAACGCATGAATATTAAAGCTTGAAAAAAATCACTTCTTTGTGAGTGTATAAAGAGCATGTACTATTTGAATGTCCATCACTGAAATGCCTCATTCAGTGTGCAGATCTTCAGATTTCCTGTATTGCCTCAGATGATTATAGATGTCTAGCTTATTTTTTGTATGATAATGTGCCAGAGTTTAAAGTTGGTGGTTCGCCGAGGGCTTTTTTCAGCAGCCCTGTTCCTGTTAACATTTATGTAGATTAATTTCTTGGTTGTTTTTAAGACTACTTTCAACATTTTCAGTCACAGTGCTTGATGGAATTGAAAATGTATGATTGGTAGAATGTTTGATATATTTCTACTGCAGGCATGGCTGTATGCAGATTGGCTGCATCTCATTGAAACTTTATATCATATGTAGTATATTATTATCATATAGTAGTGTATACAGCTGTGTAATTAGTGAGAGTTGTTCGAGCTAGTGATACAACTGTACACAATCAGAAGACAGAATCTTTTCAACTGTTCACCTATCTGGGATCTATCTTTAGCGGGATCCAAACGAGAAGCCCTGTCAAGGGCATGCAAAAACAACCACAGAACTGTCCAGATTGAAACCTCAGCAAGAAGGATGAATACTAACAGCTGCCCCAGAACAGGTCAAGTGAGCATCGTGAGACTGAGGACAGGGCACTCCAGACTGAGACATCACATGCTCAAAATATTCCACATTGGCGAGTCTTCAAAGTTGCCCATGCAGTACAGCCCCATTGAAGTGGAACACTTCATGCAGGACTGTCCCACACATAAAAAGCCAAGGGCCTGCCAACACGTCGATGAAGGAAAAGCTTTATGGATCACTGGAGGGCTCCGCCATACAGCAGCCCTCATTAGTGCCTCTGGAGTTCCGAGTGAATGAAGAAGAAAAAACCTTGAAGGAAAGACAAGACTACTTCCATGACCCACAAGATCAGGCTCTTGTGTGTGCTGGTGTATTCCATGTTCCAGTACGCATGCATGACCTAGACCATCGCAAGGAATGTGATAAGAAGAATCCAAGCCATGAAAACTAAATGTAATCCTAAGACAGTAAACAGATAAACTGATCATATCACATGTCAACAAGTTTGTCAAACCATAAAGCAATGCAAAGGGCCATATGAAGATCTACAGATGTCAGTTTAGGAAAGACAACTGCTTTGATGTGGCCATGTAACAAGATCCAGTGGCCTTGCTAAAACAGTTCTACAGGGCATTGATGAAGGAGAGAGGCAGAAGGGAAGACAGAAAAAGATGACAAACTGACTAGATTGCAGAATGAACATGGAAAACACTGTAAAGACCCAGGCCTTGGCACAGAACAACAGTTCTTCATTGAAGTGTCCCAATGACTTCCAGAGGTGTTAAGAGAAAAGAAGAGGAAGAAGAAAGAGCAGTGTTCGGCAATACAAATTAAATTCTCACTTGATTCGATTTGATGCATCAAATTCATATGAAATTAAAAGACAAAAAGTTAAGGAAAGGAAGAACTTTTTTTGTAAATGATGCAATGCTTGTGTTAATGCCAGGACACAAAAAGGGGAAAGCTAGAGAGGTTACAGCTTGATCCAGATTAATCTCTGAATTGTTTTCTTTCAGAATTCATAATACACACACTTCTCACACACTTGTGTACATCTGGGACTTAAGCCAGTACACTATTTTAGAAGGTTCTGGAGCCCTGGAACTTTGTGACTTGGTTGTCTGGGTTTGTGAAATTTTTCTACCTTGTTACCCCGGGGATTGTTGTCTACCATGCATAGCTAGAGAACATTGTTGGGAATGATTACAAAGAAATTTAAATCTTACAGGATAGGATACAGTGCACCATTTATTTTGGTCTTTCTTTGATTCTGGTAGGGAAAAAAGGAGTGGGGAGGTAAGGGTAGGATCAGTGATTAAGATCTTTCAAACCTTCACTTAGGGTGGTGAAATTTACACTTTTGAAATAGTCATTCCACCAGTAGACTTTCTGACAATATAATTATTCACTACAAATGTTCGCCAAAGTTATACTTTTGAAAGAATTGCTTTCATGGTCTCACTGAGCTATTGAGAATGCAGCTGATTCATTCGATGTGAGTGCCTAGCCTGTTTAAATGTGCTCATTTGCATTGTAACAGTTTTGCCAGGCAGTTATGTTGCTGACAGCATTGAGAGAAGGTGGATAGTTGATTTTAGAGGGCATGCTTTTGTTTCAATCCAAGATTCCAGTGGGTTGAAGGTCATATAAAGAATCTGAATTTGAATCTGTTGAGTAGCTGCAAGTCTAAAAGGATCGTGAATGTTTTCATGGTCCAGCCTCTGAGATTATGCTTTTCTCCCTTGGAATACACTTTTCAGCTGGCCATATTACACCACAGTCTCTGAGAGGTTAAGCAGGTCAGGTAATCAGGGACTGTCAAATTGGTCTGTTTATCATCTGGTCAGCTCCATTCAAACATAAAAAGACAGTGAATTCATTGAAAAGAATAAGAGCATAGCCAGACATGTAAAGTTACTGCATGGCCTGTAGGGGGTGGAGGGGGTGGGGGGTGGAGATTGAACTGTTAAGACTGAATAAATAAAGTTGCTATGTGACCCTTCAAGTAGCAAACATGACCCTTCAGTATCATCTGCTATAGCTCTCACAAATTCTTTCCTTTAATGAAACCTGAATCACCAATTTTGTTTGTTGTTGTGTTTATGGCAAAGTGCATTGTAAATACTTGGTTTCATTTTCACATGCTGTCTATTATTTCATTTTGAAATCATACGGAACCGTGTCTGTTAGATTCCTGTTCAACAGTGATACCAGTCATTATTTTCTTTCTGATGTGTTAATGTAGAGGCATAACATGCTTCAAGTTCTGGTAGTACTGAAATATGCAGAATGACCTATTTCAGTATGCAGGTGTCTCACGATGTAATCTTATCCTCATCCTCATAGCCAACCACTGATTGTTTTTATTATGTTGTTTTCATAGAAAGGGCGCATATAAAATGGGGCAATTTTGGTGTGTGTTTTGCAGGTGTGTTGCATAGTCCTGGACTGTATTTCTCATGTTATTCTTGAAACTTCAAGAAATCAAGAGGAACATCCCACTCTCCCCATGTCTCTGACAAAATGTTTTTGCTTTATCCAGCCGTCTCTGAGATAACCAGTTTTAGGTAACAAAAAATTGACATAAATGTTTTGATACATTTCCAACCAGCTCCCCAAAATTGTGTTAATTCCAGGAATTAGATAGCATCAGGGGGAGGCTTTTGTGCTACTTGGATGTTTGAAGTCATAGTCTTTTTTTCTGTCTTCGCTTCTGTGTCACCTCTGTGGCATAACTCCCTTGCCGCTCATTCTGAACCCCTCAATCCAAAGCCATCCTCTGGCTAGAAGTTGTTTGGCTGTAACCCAGACGCTGGCACTCCATAGAGAAGTATTTAATATCAAGTCACCATGAGGCAACCACCAGTGGAGATTGTGCTCTGCTGCTGAGTCATTCTGCTGATGATGCACAGTAATGCCTGTTGAGTTCAACAGGTACAGCCTTCCACTCTAGAGGGCACCACCACATCCGTCCATTGACAGTCCCCGTAACCCTGCCAACACCAGTGATCCTGACTAAATCTTATCCAATAGAAGTTTGGAGAGGTAAAATTGAATCTAAGGTTATTGAGAGAGCAGGGCATGCAGGTCCAAGTAAACTGACATTTTCTGTTTTGCTGATTGATAGAATGAGGATAATAAAGATGATACTTTGAAGTTCCAGTCTGATAAGATGCCTCATGATAGGGAAGTACTCTAAGCTTATTTCTGTACTATATCCTGTCATCAGCCAGCCTGAGAGACAAAGGCACTAGTAATGTTGATCAGGGAATTTGAGCAACACTCAGAGACATATTCATTATTTGGATGAAGCTTGACTGTGTGTTTCCAGTTCCATTTGAGCCCACAAACTCACCTCTGGGTAGGAGCCAGTCTGGGCCAAAAAATCCCACACAGTAATGGCTGTGACAAGGATCAAACCCACAGCTCCCCAGCCTGAAGTCCACAATGTTAACCCCTGCACCACAGCGGCTGGTTCACTGCTGCATTATAGTGCAAATCGTGTTACTTGTGATGCTGAAAATCACTTTCTCAGTTTCGGTGTCTGGACTCCCTCATGATTCTTTCCAGTCTTTGACAGAAGTGGAAATAATGTGTGGGGCTGTTAAGTCCATTGGTTGTTCAGCTATCTCCTACAGCACTTCCAGATGCACTGTTTTGTCGACACTTGCAGACTCACACCATGCAGTTCTCAGGTTCAGTCTTTTCCTAAGTTCAGATGTGGCTGTCACGGCATGCTGCTTTGATGTTACCAAATGATACCTAGCACTTCGGTGGTAGTCGTCACTGTGTGTGTGTGTGTGTACATACATATCGGTATGTGAGGATGTGTGAGTGTGATGAGTGTAGAATCTCATGTGCTGCCAGGTTGATGAGTATTGAGGATTCCATTTTCGTTTGGTAAGGATGAGGTGTGCCTTGCATCTGTTGTCAACACATGTGTGTCGTCTGTGGTTGGCTGAGTTATAAACAACATGACTCAACAGCATGTGCTTTTAGCTGATGAAACTTCACACAAACTTGGCATTTTTTCAAAAGTTTTTTTTTTTTTTTGTTTTGTTTTTAAGCATGAATAATAAATATTTAGGATTGCATTCTAAAGAATTGAAGAAAGTTCTGAAAATGTATAATTGGTCTTCGAGGTTTGTGTACAAAAAAATTGTGCATGCCTTATTTACTGTCATGAAGTGAATTGAGAAAGAAGTATACACGCTCTGATGATTGCAAAACACACACACACACACACACACACACACACACACACACACACTTTTTTTTTTCCCACGTACGCAGGCTGATACTCCTGCAGACACTCCCTGTATAGACAGGCAAGGATTAATCCCACCTACCTATCAAAGGGAGTGGAGTTTTGTGTGTATCACCATTTTTTATCTGGCCATTAAGGCAGCCATACTCCAACTTTGGGGAAGGTGCATGATATGTGTAACGTGTTATCCATACCATCGGCCAAACTGGCCTTCTCTTCCGAAAGTTGGTGATGGGATTTTACGTGTATGCAAGATGTTATGCATGCATGCATTCACACACGGAACCTCAGTCTACAGTCACATTCAAAGGACTCTATGGGAAATGAAGTCAGAACCACTGTTAACACTGAGGAAAAATCCCCCTGTACGGAAAGGTCTGGCGGAGATTCAAGCCCGCAACCCCAAGATTACGAGTTTGGCGCTGTACTACTAGGCTATTCCCGCACCCTGCACACACACTGAGGCTTAGGAAATAACCATTCAGGTGAGTGAATTAACCCTCTCACCATGTGAGCATTTTCACTACAAATTGACAATGGTCATTTGCCAGTTAAGAGGACTGATGATAACATTTTTGCTGTTGTTATGCTTGTTGATGCACTGCCTGTGTCCTAATGTTCTCGCCTCCTTTTCACTCTGTCTTTTTCACTCTGTCTGTTTGTCTTTTCCTGAATTGCACAATTCCATGTTTTTACGGGTCTCTGCTTATGGGCCTAGTGAAAATGTAAGATCGTGATACAAATCTGGAGGTTTTAGAAAGAAATAGAGGGATTTAGCATCAATTGCAGGAGTGAGTATCGAGGTACTGGATCAGCATGCTTGTCTCAGTTCCAGTGGGAGGCAGAAATGTCTGTCCCAGGTCTTAGACACATCGGACCGTGCTCTTGAAACTCATAAAAGAAGTTATTTAAACACGGACTGCATGTATGCATGCGTGCGCTGTGAACCTTATTCTTTAATGCTCAATAAAGATCATTTTGACTTGACACATGTGCACACACACGCACACACACACACACACACACACACACACACACACACACACACACACACACACACACATGTACACAGACACACACACACACACACACACACACACACACACACACACACACACACACACACACACACACACACACACACACACACACACACACACACACACACACACACACACACACACACCACCGTAACTGCAGCAGGGCAAGATAATTTTCCAAGATGACAATGGATAGCCCATCAGTAATTTATTGCAGATGTTCCCATTATAGCCTTCCATGTGCCTTTTGTAAATGGATAGCCCTCTGTGAGCCTGTTGTAGGTGCTTTTCTGTCAAAAGTATTACTGAAATACAGCCATGTAAATGTGAAGAACAGTGAAGAATTCTAATGCAATGTGTTGTATCAGCTAAAAGCAAACCTGAGTAGGAAACACCTCCAGTAAGTTTAAATTGAATATTTCATATTTAACAGGTTCCTGTTGGTTATGAGTTAAGTTTAAAGACACATCTGGACACTCTTGCAGATTTCCAATCATTTAAGTGTGGAATCATAACTCATTTTATATAGATTTTGAAAACGTTCAGGTGTGGAGAAACATGGTACCTCTGTAGGTTTTTTGAATTACTTAAGTGTGGAGATACAACTGGGATCTTTTTAGGGTTTGAATGAGTTAGGTGTGGAAAACTGATGGAAACACCAGCGATCTGTGCAGGTTTTGAATCAGAAGGGGGTAGAGATATTTGGGATTTTGTGCAGGTTTTGAATCACTTAGGGGTGGAGACACCTGGGTGCAGGATTTGAACCAGTTGGGGGTGGAAATACCAGGGATTTAGGCAGGTTTTCACCAGTTGGGAGGTGGAACACACCAGAGATCTGTGCAGGTTTTAAATTGGTTGGATGTGGAGGGATCTGTGCTGGTTTTGAATAGGGTGTGGAGACACACCTGGTATCTGTGCAAGTTTTGAATTTGTAGGTTTTGGAATCAACGAGGAAGATAAATCAGCAAAGCATATTGAATTTGTGGGTAATAAGAAATGAATGAATCATAAAAGGTCACGGGAGTTTCCGATGTATTGACAACTCACAAAATGGATTTAATGACAAAAATACTGAAGGAGGACTTCATAGAAAGGACAATATGCAATGGGTGTGGAGATGCATCTGGTCTGTGAAGAGTGTGTGGAGTGTGCTGAATTTATATTTGTGCTTTGGAAAGACTGGATGAAGAAAGAGTTCAGATGTAGGAAATGTGAAGGAATATATTCACTTCCGTCTGATACATCAGTCACTTCAGAAATGTCGTTTTCACCAAATATTGATTCTTAAATGTAAACCAAATGATTAAAAATGTTCACCTTGTAAACTAACTTTTTAGTGTACCAGAGAACTAGTTTTTCATGGAATTGATATGTTGAGGTGGTATAAGATTCCTTGTCTTCAAAGCATCCATTTTCAGATAATAATTTTATATGAATATTGGTAGTTCATGATAAAAGATTAAAATAGGTTCAGTTTATGGGATCTAGTTTCTTTCGTGCATGACACTTACCTCTGATATTATCCTCAAGTGCATTTGTCCATAGCACCAGGCCTCTCATTAAACAATTTTAAGTAAAATGACAATAGTTGTTAAATGTACATTTGTAGAACTTGTTCTGTAAACATCTTTCAGGAATGTATTTAAATGTATATTTGCAGAATGATTTGTTCCATAGACATCTTTCTTATTTGTTGTTTTATTTGTTTGCTTTTTTAATTCTGGAATGTATATTTTTTGTCAAGAGGTTTTGTTTGTAAATTTGGGTAACTTGCATATATAATTCATAATTCAAAACAAGTCCTTATGGTTAGATATAAACACTTGAAAAGATACTGGTACACTTTTTTTTTTTATGTACATCAGAACTGATACACTTCTTTTATGTACATCAGAACTAAGTCATACATCACACTTTTTTCACTTTTCCCTTTTTTTTCTTTTTTTTCTTGTCCTTTTTTTTTTTTCTTTTCTTTGTGTGTGTGGGAGCGGGGTGGATGGGATATTTTTGTCCACTTGAGGGAAAAATTCACCCATTCTGATTTCACGTTTAGTAATGATTGGTTGGACTCGGAGAGAGCAGTACCACTGCTCACCACTGAAGTGTCTCCTCTGTTAGGTGGCTTCATGACAACTCTGATATCAATAGCTCACCATCACTTGTTGTGGAATGACTGTTTATGGAATAATTTGAATATGGGGCTATGGATGACGTCACAGAGAAGGAACAGAAGATGAGGCAGCAACACGATGAAAAAAAAAGTTATACATACATTCACATTTCCATCCATATTATTTCAGCATCTTGTCCATGTTTCTTCTCTTTCCTTAGTCTTATAACTCTCTTTCAATCACCCTCATCCCCACAACCCTTTTCTTTCCCCCATCCTTTTCCTGCAATGGCCCTGCTCATGGTTTACTCCAGTCATCAGCTAGGGAACATGGGGGAGGAAATGGTTGTGGAATATTCCCATTGAGGGTACAGCGAAATGTGTACTGTTTATATAGAGTACAGTATGCTGTAGATACTTTGAATTAGCTGTCTGGATTGATGTATAAATCTTCTCTTCTTAAAAGAAAATGAAATAAAGTAGTCATTAGGATGAATGTAACTGTTGATGTCATTTTAATATTTCTTTGTGGTATACATCTTTGTTTTGTTTGTGGCAGCTAAAGTATCATTTAATTATAACACCAACATCCCTGAATGTTGATTTCTGTCGTAGGAAGCACTTATTGTACAGGTTTGCTTGTTAGTTGGTTCATAGAAGGCAGAGGACATGGAATTTGAAAAAGATTTGATCCGCACGCACATTTACAAATACAGAACCAGCACTGTATGTAATGTTAAGTCTTTCAGAGCTGCAGTTATGACTTTATTAATAATTGTGAACTGCATGACTTGAGTGATGATACACTAGCACATGCACCCATGTGTAAAAGCAGAGCACCTGTGTTCAAAAACACAGCTGTTACGTTATTTTACTTCAGATTTCAGTTTTGGCCAAAAAAAAAAAAAAAAGAAAATCAGCAGAATTGTACCTCACTATGGTGGTGGAACCCATGCTGAGAAGATTGATTAAACTTTGATGATTAAAACATTCATTCTTGTTCGTTTGTTTGTAAGTGTCATCATTGTTTTTATGTTGAATCTATGTAACCAATCAGTATTTCGATACAGCCCGCTTTCTCCATCTTCTCCCCTCCTCCACCACTATGCCCAGTCCACTTTGATTAATAGACATGAACAACATGAACACACACACACACACACACACACACACACACACACACACACACACCCACCGCCACCACCAAAAAGAAAAATGTTTTAGAGACACAGAGGGATTAGACCACAGGAGATTTGATCCCTGGTGATAGGTGAGATTTTTCAGACTTCAAATTTGTATTATTAAAGCTTTAGCCCCAAGGGAGAATTTAAGCCAGTGACAAAACACACACACACACACACACACACACACACACACACACACACACACACACTAAAAACAAGAGAGAGAGGTACCTTTGGAATAGCATGCAGTGCGAAACTAAATCATAACTATAACAAGACAAAATAACAAATAGAATGACCGCAAAAGTGACAGAAGCAATCAAACGACAGTAGAACATGAAAAAAGAGGCGTAACAGTGTATGGTCAGGTCTATACCATAAAGAAAGCTGTACTGCATGGTCATGAGGCCATGATGTACAAATGAATAGATAGGTGAAATTACTTACCAAAAAAAAAAAAAAAAAAAAAATTCAAAAAGTGAACAGATTCATGAAGCGCTTCCATGGTTTAATGTTTGAGTACCCAGCTTACATGGTCTGCACCACTACTTTCATATGCGTTTTTGCCTGTGTGTGTGCATGTTCCATTCAACAGTGGACCATTTAGACTGTCTAGTCTGGAAACTAATACTGCAAAGCCCTTACCAATTTAACAGCATTCTGTTGCCTTTTTCACTTAGATAAACCTTATGACACCATAAAAAATCTGCTGTATTCATGGCTGTGCTTTGTCTGAATTTTCAAGGCCATCTCCTTCTCTTCATCCAAACTTTCTTGGCAGATCAACAGTTGAATGCAGGCACCACGCTCTCAGACATCCATGAGCAGAAGTTAGATGTTCCTCAGGGAAGTAGTCCTTCGCCTGCTTTCCCGGATATTAAAATTAATGATTTAGTGAAATTATAAAACCAGGATTCCAAGCCCTGTTTGTTGATATGATAAACCAGGCGAAGTATTTTCAGCCTCAGAAGCAGGCATACAACGCTGGCCTACAGCTTTGCGTTGGTAAGATCTGACAGTGAGCTGATGAAAATGTATTCGTTCACTTCCTCATCTACCCAAATCCAATGTATCCACTTGCACAGTTTTTGAGAACACTTTACTGACGATAGAATCCGTTTGGAAAAGAACATCACGAGAAAGAAGCATGAACATTTCTGGAAGTTGTTTTTAAAGTCATGTGGGCGCTATGCTGTACTCAAGCAGGATGGGAAGCATCCCATACTTGAAGACAGTACGGTAAACCAGGGTTCCAAGACCTTGCATTGATAAGACTTGACAGTGGCCAAGGAAAATGGATATACTTTATCATCTACCAACCCCAAAGCAGTGTACCCAGGTTTCACAATTTTGAGAACACTATACTGTCCAGGAAATTCGTCTTGAAAAGACAATTATTTCAACTGTGAAAGAAACTTAATTCCTTGGAGCTATTTTCGACAACAACAACAACAACAAAAACAAAACAAAAACAAAAAACAAACAAAAAAAAACCCGCAACTGTGAAGTCACATCTAGTACGAAGAACATCTTGTCATAAATTTATAAACAACCTTCCAGTTATGGCACACACGAATTGGGGAGCTCCAGATTAGACAATGGCTGTGTCATTTATTGGACCACGAAAACTCCGGATCCAACACACCATCAAGAGCAGCTTCATCTTGGCCTGATGAAGGGAAGGGGGAGTGATTTCCGTGTATTCCTGATTACATCTGCATGAAGAGGCAGGGTAACCGTTCCTTTCCAACTATTACATCATGTCATATCATATCATATCAAATAGACCCAACATCACTGTCCAGATTAAAACTAGTACGGAAGGACAAGCCCCTGTGAGTACCAATACATTCTATCATTCTGTATGCATGCGAGACATGGACCCTCACAGCTGCTCTGTCTCTGTCAATACTGTCATATGGTCCATGGTTCTTTCGCAGTCACAGGTTGCAATTTTTTTTTTTTTTTTTGTAAATATCAACAATTTTGTGTACCACTAGGGTATTTCACTTATGTAAATATGCATATATCAGATGTGGGTTTGAAAGTATTAACATGGAGTTAAGTGTAAAGGTTTTTTTTTTTTTTTTCTTTTTTAATAAAAGTGTCCAATACCATCTGGCGATGAAAAAACATTAAATAAACTACTAAACTGATCACAGCTGCTCTGGAAAGAAGAATCCAAGCCATGGAAATGAGATGTTACCGCAAGCTACTAAACATCAAATACTATGAACATACCCATAATCAACAAATGCGTCAAACCATCAGGCAGCACACGGGACCATACACAGATCTACTGACATCGATCAAAGTACGTGTATGGCCATTAACAAGATCCAGTGGCCTTGCTAAAACAACCCTGCAGGGAACTGCTAAAGGATGCAAACGGAGGTGAAGAGAGAAGAAACGACGGACTGACATTGCAGAGTGGGCAGGTAAACATTTGCAGAGAAACAGGCCTCGGCACACAACCGACAGACTTCAGGAGGCTGGCGAATTGTTCTTCAGTGTGGTGTCCCAGTGACTTCCGACAGGGTGAGGAAAAAAAAAAAGGGGGGGAAAATTATTCATTTTTGCATTGCGTGAGTTACAGAAACATGACAATACCCATCACGCAAAAGAATTATTTAGAAAGGATAATGATTCTAATGTATGAACCATTTTTCTTTCAAATGCTCTTGATAACAATTGTAATAACACTTGTTAGAGTGTTTTGTCCTGATACCACTATGACCTAAGTATTTACCATACCTGTGTATGTCTCCCCAGGCATTAAAGGCCACCCTCACAGATTAAAGCAACACTCTGCCAACATCTACTCATTCGCATAATTTTTCATCATGAGAGTTGTGAACATCTGAAACGCTATGCTTCATAAATGGTGGCCGTTGAAACACTCAGTGTTTTCGAGAATATACAAGACAAGAACGGTGTTCTCTTTGAATCCTTAGTTTTGTCACGTAAGGATAGCATACCTCAGCGGAAGTCACCCCCATTATCCAATTTAAAAGCCTTGCAGTGATGAGTACTTAGCAGACAAAAAGTTATTAAGCCAACAATGAGAACATGAAACGATATATGTGCCGAATTTTAAGAGAGTGGTCAAGAAACATTCAATACACTGCAAAGCAAGGTTCCACACAATAAAAACTTTTCATAAGTCTGGAGCTTCTGCTTCTTCTTCTTCTTCAGCGTTCCAGTATCTGGTAGCGTGTGAACTCGTTTTACCCTGTTGGGATACTCGCACTATACTCGAGAGTATAGTCAGTTCACTCCGACTTCGTTGAGTGCAAAAAATTGTGGGAAGAGGTGGTGAAAAAAAGATAGATAAAAGATACGGTAGACAAAAAGGGCAGTAGACGACAGTACAGCAAGGGAGAAGACAGAGTTACTGAGAGCGAAAGGAAGAATGTCCAGAAGGAGAGGGAACTATTTGTACAAAAGCCCCCCCCCCCCCCCCCCCCCCCCACACACACACACACACACACACACACACACCTATTTTCACGGGGGAGTCTAGAGCAAACGCGGATTATTTCACATGCTGTAGGTTTACATTGCCTCATTCCTAAACCAGGCAAGGCCACGGACATTCACTGAAGCCAATGATGGTTAAAACATGTACAATCCAAGGACGCTTAAAACATGTACAATATGCTGGATTCTAGCAGTATGCTCGCAGAAAAGCAAAAGGCTTTGCTATATTTGCCAACGAGATTCTGTTGTTGGTTTGTTTGCCTGTCTGTCAGCGAGATTACACGAAAACTACAAGTTGTTTTTAATTAAACTTGATCCAAGGACGAGAATATGGCCCAAGGACGAGAATACACTAGATTTTGGTGTGGATTCGCATTAAATGACAGATCAATCCACCCTATTAAAAACTGGTGCAGATCAAGAAAATAAATTTAATATGGATCTGGTCAATTTGCGGATCTAGAATCCTGCTCAACCTGAGCACTGACCCGTGCTGTCCTTTGTGCCCTCTCAGCAGAGGCATGTAAAATCTCTGTTCTTAGTCCTCTGGAGACAAGTGTTTCGGCACTGAACTTCTTACACTCTGAGGGAAGGGGAAGGGGGGGAGGGGGCGCATCCAGGTCATCACTTCTAGACGCCCTTCTGCTGTCAGGTATATCTTGCGTCGGTGGAATTTGAACCTGCGCCTCGAGGAAAGTCGTGCGTTTCAAAGCGTGTCTCTTCTCTTCTTTCGTTCTTTCTCTCTTTGTTGTCGTTATTGTTGTTCCCTTCTTTTTTTTTTTTTTTTAAGGGATGTCCTGACTGCCATTGAACACCTGTTAGTTGGGAAATGAAACCCTTATGGACTTACCTTTCGTTCCTTCTCGACCAGATCCACTCAGCATCTGGAACTCTTTTCAGTGACCTCTGCCGTTAATTATCTTTATGATTCTGATTCTCTTCTTACCAGAAATCGAGAACTTCCACGAATCAAAGGCTGATGATCTTATCGATCCTCCTTGCTCCAACCTCTATGGCGAGGGTTGCGGCTAGGAAGTCAGACTCTGCCATGCTCCGTCTAGACTGGCATACTTCTCAGTCTTCCATATACAAGTTTCCTCCATTTTTTTTTCATATGACACAGTGAATTCAATCAGTTGCTTTAGTGAGACTGAGAGGAATGCTATGTTTGGTCTCATGCCGCTTTTGCTGATGATCTGTGGATGGCTTTCCCATTCTGGGAGGTCTGCTGTGCATTCCCCGTCTTCCACTCCAACCACTACATTCAGTTTCCATGCTCTTAGTGTCATAGCTGCACATGCTGTTTCAGGCCATGGTTTGTGGCCTCATGTCATGCAGAACATTCTTGTTTCTCTCACGCAGTGCTACCCCACACATGCAGTCTCTTCGAACTCTTGGTTGTGTCTCCATGTTTTGGTTTGTGTGTGTCCTGTAATTTCCCTGATATTGGGGTTTTCCTTTGCCACGTCTATTATACCTCCTAAATTTTTCCATTTTATCGAAGTCTTTAGCTTACACTGGGCGACATCACAATCTGATTTCCCGAATCCTGAAACATGGTTAATAATCTTCATGTTCCCATTTGAACTTCAAGATGGATCTCAGTGGTCCTTTCAGCTTTGCTTGACGATAGTGGGGCGCACTGTCGGCGAGTCCAGGTGGGCCACCGAGCCATTTCCATGAATATAACTGAAGTGTCAAAGTGTAAATATTACTATGACCAAAAATTGTAGAGAGTACAGCATTAGTATCTTCGCCTTTTGCTAGTCTGAGTGCCACTTGAGGCAATTATCACTTCCTGTTGGTCTGATCATTGGCTCTAGATAATTACGTCTTCCTCCTGTTCACTAGCTGGCTGTCTGTCCACCACCACACTTCTTAGCTGTTTTTCACGCTCGACATACACACACACACACACACACACACACACACACACACACGTGGTTCACGTGCGGGCAAAGCCTACCAACAGGCTGCATGCTGAACTTGCTGAACTGCAGAAGTCATACAGTATTACCTATGAGAGCACACCAGCGACAGTTCTCTCACCTGGAAGATAACAGTGACCTGTACGAGCAAGGGGAAAAAAAAAAAAAAAAAAAAAAGAAGAGGAAAGAGCCTGGTGATAACAAGGCGATATTTTTATAACTCTCTCTCTCAACATGTTTGCTTTGACTCTGTTCACTGACCAGTTATGGGGGCCATCGGATTCTGCGTTGTAAACCGAGCCATTTGACATGCCTGTCTACAGTCCCCTGAGTTGCGTCTCCTGGGCCCAGCCGATTGACCAGAAGACCCAGCCTGGTGGTGGTAGTAGCTTCCACATTGTCAGAGGCCTGTTTAACAGAGGCACACGACGCCATCTCTGTACTCTGCTACAATGCAACGGCCTTCCAAGACAGCTCGGCGGCTAAGGGCACAGAATGATAATATGCGGATAGTGCCACTGAGAAATAAATTCAGTTTAGGAAGAAAAAAAAAAAAAAAAAAAAAAAGCAGGTTAATACAATGATGGATATAAAGGGGAATATTTGAACACATATTGGCATACTATATGCTTGAGGGGTGGGGGGTGGGAAGAACGTAAAAAATGTGCTACAATGAGTGATCAGCTCTGCTCACACACACACTCTCTCTCTGTGCGTGCACACACACACACACACACACACACACACACACACACACACACACACACACACACACACACGTAGCGCGCGCGCACACACACACACACACGTAGCGTGCACACACAAGCACACGTGTGTGTGTGTGTGTGTGTGTGTGTGTGTGTGTGTGTGTGTGTGTGTGTGTGTGTGTGTGCGTGCGCGCGCGCGCGCGTGTGTGTGTGTGCGTGCGTGCGTGCGTGTGTGTGTGCGTGTGTGTTTTTGAACAATTCAGTAGTGGGGGAAAAACAAGTGCACGATAGCAATTCCTCCGTCATTACGTTAATAACTTGGCAAAGATGAAAAAAGGAAGGGGGCGGGGGGGGGGAGGGAGGACGGGGAAAGAAAGAAAATGAGAAAGAAATATAAGTATGAAATCCATTACTAGCTGCATATGGTGCCACAGTAGGCTAATCGATCTTGAAGACAGAATCATTCATATCGCCTGCTCCTAGTGTTTTCGTCTGCTGGACTGGACTCATCAGCAAATGTTTATATGCATCTCATACATCAAACGTCACTGAATCAAGCCCGAGAGAAAGAAATGAATAAGAATTAGAACAACAACTGATACGGAGGCAGCAAGCAGCAGTTATCTTTATTATATTATCAAAGAGAGGTCATCGGTAAGAAGCGCGGGGTCTTGTGACTCATTTTTTTTTTTCACACCTAATGCCCATTAAATCTTTGCATTGATCAAGAAGATATTTGGAAGTAATGGTCTCTCCAATATTTTGTGCTTCCTACGTGCGTTTTACCATTTCCTTTGGAACTGGTCGTATTCGGTAAATATTTTGTCTGCATTGTATTTTATTCTATCAGAATTAAGTAAATAGAAAAGTCTTATGTATGTAATGCGAACACTTCTTTATTCGTCTCAGATTTAGGCGTGCATCAGCAACCTATATATATATAAAAAAAAAAAAAAAAAAAAAAAAAGGAAAAAAAAAGAAAAAAAGGAAATAGGCTAAATGGGCCTTCCAGCAGTTCCATACTTTTAAAGTTTCACGCATGCGCTCTCACCGTAGACACCACCACAAACAAAAATCTGGAGGCCTGACGTCTGCGAAAGCAAAAAACATCAAAAATGACTTCGTACCGGGTACGTTTGAAGGCAGCATAGATTTAGTGAATGCTGTTTACTATATTCCTTACTGGTGATTACTCTTACATTTACATAACATGTCGGTTATAAAGTAAATATTGCTCTTTGTCTTTACTCTTTGAAACCATTTGATTTGAGGTTTGAAGTTTCAATTTAGACCGGAGTTCGCCATCACGGGCAGCAGGCGACAGCGTACAACACTGTAAGTGTAACACTCAATACCGTGCGGGGCTGGGCCACGTTTTGCTTTAAAATTAGTAGCCCCGAGCCATGTATGACAGACGGAGTGTGACGAGATGACAGGTTTATTGATTATGAAGTTGACTGAGTGGTGGTTGCCCCCCCTACCCCCCCCCCCCCCCCCCCCCCCCCCCCGTTTCCGTTCTTCCCCCAACCCCATCGTTATTTAATAATACACAAAGCTATACAAGAAACTGAAGTGGAGCAAACCAGGGGTTTAGCCATGGAGCTATACTAAGAATAATGATACTCTCGACACTCACTGATTTGTGTACTGTAGTGCAGTTGAAGGACACCCGGTGTGAAAATATTCAAAACTGTTTAAATAGTGGGAAGACAGCAAGCTTTTGTTTTGTCCTTTGCTAGAAGTACAAAGCAGGCCTCTAGTGTGAAGCACAGAGGAAACAGTGATATGCAACTGTTTTTAAGACCACCGGTAAGATAGGCTTTGGGACGATGTGTAATAAGCGCTACACCATGTTTATGTTTTATTCTCATGTAATCAGTTCTACTGGCCCATTATGAAATGTTCATCTCTGAAAGGTGGAATGGCATTTCAGCATGCATGCAAGATTTTTTAAGTTTGCCTTTCATGCTCAAGACCTCCGTTTTATGTTGCATCTGGACTAGGAGAGGACTAGAGTCATGCTTTCGGCATATGGACCTACACGTCCACTGAAGAAGATCCAAAACTGCTGTCTTTCCTGTTGTTTACAGGACTTTCCTTGCGGTCAGTAGGTCTTTCCTGTCTGTCAGTGGGACTTTCCTCAGAGTCGGCGAAAGGGCAGCAAGAAAAGGGTACACCCAAAAGTGCCATGGGACCTAGAAAACTGCCAATGCAACAGATGGGGGAGCAATTGTGCACCATCCATGAAAGCCTGTGCTGTGTGACATAGAGTGCAGGGACATACAGAGCATTCCACAAAGGCAAGAGACATAACTGCTCCTTCGCAGATGTCATTGTGTGAGGCCACTGGAGGGGTCCCCATGGTGTGCCCATGACAGCAGGTCTTAATGGCGAAAGACCCTTAACATCACAGGAACAGCTATGCACATCCTGCAGCCCTACTCAGTTTTGCTGAGTGGGGAAAAACCGTACAACTCCAGACACAGCCAGGCTTCTGCCACAGGGTCTTGCATGTCCTTTCAAGAGAATCATAGGTTGCAGTCTTCTGTTACTATCAACTGGATTTTCCCTGTGGTCAGTCAGTCTTTCTTTGCCTTCACTTGGCTTTTCCACACAGTTGACTAAAGGGCAGACAAGAAAAAAGAGGACAGACTGTGGGATCCAGTTAAATACTGTCCTTAACTACCAAACCAACCCAGACAAGAGCACACCTGCACTACCCTTGGAAGCCTGTGCTGTGTTGGCATAGGGTGCAGGTGTACACCAGGCGTTCTGTGAAGATGTCAGTGGACGTAACTGCTCCCAGGTAGATACCATTGTGTGATGGCCACTGAATATGTCACAACAGAACCTCCTTGGATTGTCTCCATGTATGTACCATCCCGTATTTTATGACTGCAGTTAGAATGCAACCCCAGACTTTGAATCAAGACACCTTAGCTGCTATGCCAGCCCATGGAAAAAAGTTCATTTGAATCTTTTTGACTTTTAAAAACAGTGATAGTAGTTTGATGTGTGGGGGTGGAACATTTATTCATCATTATTGCTTTTGGTTGCATGTTATGCATAGATTTTGCCACAGAAGCCTATGTCTGTTGCCAACATCCACTGTCTTCAAAATTCTAAGGTGACCTTCCCTTCAATCCGATGTCAAGCCTAATTGGTTATATCAGCTGGTTTGTTTCTGTGTTGTTTCCAGCACATTTTGGTATATCCAGTTAAGTAAGTCACTTTAATCTTAGAGCTTTATGGAAACAAGACCTGGCCCAGTTTTAAGAGCAGTGAGCATTGGTGAAAAAAACCAAAGGGCCTGTAAACTACAGGTTACTCAAGAAATGTGACATTCTGAAAAAAAAAAGTGATAGTCTGCTATTTGTATGTGTATTTAATCATTAACCTTTATTGGATGTCGCTTTTAAGTAGACGCTTCTGATAATGTGGATTGTATATGACCTATACAGCATCATTTTTTTTACTACACAGTACCACACTCACGATGACATGGGTCATCCATGACCTATACAATTTAAATAGGCTTTATGTGTTTTTGTTAGTGGTTATCCCTATTCATATGATGTAGGTTGTATAAGACTCATACTGGTCAGTGTCCTCTAGAGTTCGCTTAACCAATGATGCAGGTTTCCCATGGCCTGTACTCAACGGCAGCAGTATCCAATCACCACTCTGTAAAGTATAGGTCCTTAAGAACTCACATTATAATCGTTGTCATAGTTCAATTGACGCAATGGAACTTTTTCTTCCTTTTTGATGCATATGCACCAACATTGGCAGACATACATGTATAAATATATATATATATATATGTGTGTGTGTGTGTATACATGTAAGATTCATGCTCATGATGTACATTTATGACTGAAAATAGAAACTGAAACTTGTGACTGTTTATACCATCTTTCTTTCTTTCTTCTTTTTAGGCCGCAGATTCAAAGAGAGAGGAGTTCCGCAAGTATTTGGAGAAAGCAGGTGTGCTGGATGCATTAACAAAAGGTATGCAAGATCTGTCTTGTGACAGTGTATGTGTACTTGTTTGTCTTTCGTGCCATTCACTGTTTTGAATTTGATAATTATTTATGAAGAACTCGCATAAACAGATGATACATGTACAACAAGTGACTGTGAAATGATTTTCTGTGTTGCAGTCTAGTGGGCTTGTATGAAGAGCCTGAGAAGCCAAACAATGCCTTGGAGTATCCTTTCAGAATTTCTGAGGACCTGTGTGTGTGTGTGTGTGTGTGTGTGCGTGCGCACATGTGTGTGTGTGTGTGTGTGTGTATGCATGTGTGTGTGTGTGTGTGTGTGTGTGACCAATGCATGATTTGTTAAGAAAATCAGTGTGCTGTCGTTTGTCTCTATGATGAAGTGTAGTGAGCTGTTGGATAGAAAACCTGCCTGGCAGTTAGTGACTCGCACTCACTTTTTCAATCATCCTTGGTCAGAAGAGACTTAAGTGTTGTAGAGCTGGTCATATGCACTTGACAGGGTAGTCCTATTTTTTTTCTTTTGAATTTGTTATGGTTGGTAATGTATTATACAGTCCAGACTTGCAAGATCTGACCTGTGTTTAAGAGTTGCTTGTTGTCTACATATCTCAGCATAGATCAGCTGTCAGGACTTCCAAGAGTTGCTTGCAAAAACTTCAGAGTCTACTTGGTTTTAGTGTCATTCATTATGAGCATTTCCATACGTGCACAAGTTTATGAACATACTTGAGACATTTGTATTGAATTACTGTGTACGAAAAGGCTTTAATCAAAATAGAGGTATCATCAGGCCATTTCTGCTTTCCTTTGTGTAACATTCATGTTGCATTTAAAAACAAAACTAAAAAAAACCATTGCATGCAGGTTTCTATTTATTTCTACCCATTCCAAATGCGCAAGCTGCCACTAGGTAGAAGGAAGATGGTATGCTAGGGGAAAAAATAGAACGGGTTTGCATTTGAATCTTGTTCCTAGGCATAGCTTGAGAATGTGTAAATTGATTCTGATATCGGTGCATTCATGTTTATCTCTACAAGTTTTGAAGAAATAAATGCATATCACTGCCAAAGTGACAGTGACATTTCAGGACTAATTCTTTGTACCAGTGTTCACTGGCATGTAACCTTCATTGAACTAGGCTCTAAACAAGGTGATTGGGAAGTACTTAGTGCCATTGTTTAAAGTTGTGTCCTTGTCTAATGATAACGAATCCTGCAGTCAACTTTTGTTTCTTCCTTGGAAACGGTGAAAAGTACATTAGTTACACCAACTGGTGTCGGCATTACGCTTGTAATAGTACTGTGAGCACCATCACAGGTCAAGAACATCGTAGATTAAGATTACTTGGTAAGTTAGGTCAGTCACGTCAGGCTCCATACATCTTCCCCCCCTCCCTTTCCCTTAGATCAACCAATGCCTGTATTTTGAACTTTTTTGTATAACGTGGCATTCTTGTTGTCTTCTCTTCAGTTTTGTCGCAATATTCTTTGCTGTGGGTGTTCTGTTACTACCAACATTGCCATTAAGAATAACCCAGGTAAGGGGCGATATGATTTGATCATTGTCACATTTTTCAATTAATTTCATACAACTGATTTTGTCTCATGTATACCCATGAAATACGAAGAAGATCCAACTTGACCAATGAAAAGCTTTCTTCGTCAACACTTGGGTGCTGCTGGTCCCGACACTGCAGATGTGGAAGCCCTGAAATTGGAAGTCACCGAACTGCGACAGAAATGTGAGCAGCTGCAGGAAGAAAACAATGAACTTAAAGCAAAGGTTTGTTTCATTATTTTGTCCCATATTTTGTAAACTTCATAAACAGAAGCATCTTCCACAGCTGCCAAGGCCTCAAAAGCATGAAGTGTAGCATTGTGACGTTTTATGTGTCACATTCCAAATTGAAGGATATCCCTTGCACACAATATCACAAGTCGGACATAACAGCACTTTCAGTTGCAGTTTGCTTCAGACCTGGCATGATGGTGAACTAAGAAGATGGAAATCTTGCTGGTTATTGCCAGGTTTTGACTTGACCTACAAAAAGTCAGAATGGCTGACAACTAAACCAATCGATAATGTGCAAAATTGTGTTTGTCTTTAGCTATTTCTCTTCTGCTTTTTCCTTCCTCTCTCTACATGTCTTAGCTATTTTTTTTATGACTTAAGTCTGCAGTATAAGAATCTGTTATTTCAGTTCCATTTAACAGCCGCTAAGTGCGTGAAGATGTCTTATAAAAATTTTCCCCATTTTTTGCTTTTTGTTAGCATTTGGTCACAAAGTGTAACAGTGTAGCATTGTCAATGAAATTTTAGCATGCCATACTAAAAGCATAGCACTTGTCAGCACTGGTTTTCACATGGTTATGTATTGAATAGTTCTCAGCCAAGCCATCTTGAACTGAGCTCCCTATCCCTCACCTCTTTGCTGCAAGATGTTCAGAGCATAGCTGTCATTACAGTATTAAAGGTATTCAGCATCATCATCGTTGATGTCCAAGTTGGTCAAGATGATATCATGAGAACAAGAGTTGTTGACTTCAGGCATTTTTTCTTCATGGAAGTTTGATTAGAACATCACTGTTATCACACTGAACTTCACAGCATTATCGTCTTTGAATGGAGAAAAATTTTTGTGGCCCCTGAAGCTACACTGTCATGGTGATTGGCATGAGTTTTGGAACCCCGTTTCCCTCCTTAAAACATCATGTCTGTGGTTGTTTGGACGAATTTGGTGTTGGCAGATTTACAGCAAAAGCTATTGAAAAGGCATCCCCTTATTTTTGCTTCCTTTATGGTTAGTGTTCTTGTAAGTATCGTTATAAAGTTAATCATGACCCTTTGGTCTGAAACAAATCTGGCCATTTTATCAAATGCGAAGTTCACAGAAATGTCCTGGAAACTTTAAGTTTTGAGCTTGTTATCTTCAGCCATGCTTCTAAGTGACACTGATGGGAGTTTTCTTAAATAAGGCTGGGATCTAAATGCAGTATTAACAGTAAGGTATACATGAAGAAGAAAATTGCACTTGTTGAAAGGTAAATAATAACAGAGACATGGATACTTCCATGCATGTGGTAACTGAAGTCAAACATATGAAAGCCACACTTTCTTTTACAGGTCTGCGCGCCAGTGTGTTTGGTGTTCATGCATTATACCATTTGAATTCTGGCAAGCAGTTTCAGGTTGGATTCTTCATACCATTTGCGTTGCAAGACTGCTTGACCATTGTATTTAACATCTGAAAATTTTGAAATATTATTTGTTCCCCTCTTTTTGTCATTTTTAAAAAAAACAAAGTATAATGATATGCCCTTGCGTATGTTGCAGGTGCAGCAGTATGAACCTCCTGTTGAGCAAGAGATGGCAGAAAATTAACATGATTTTTCTTTCTATTTTTCAACTCATCACTGCTCATTTGTGTGGAAAATTGCCAACATGCATCAGTGTCTGACACAGCTGCTGTCTTTTTTTTTTTTTTTTTTTTTTTTTAATTTTATGCTACCAAAGTACAACAACCTGTATGTTTATATTTCAGGTTAGTCATCTGCCTCAAAATGTGAAGTGCCAGCATACATTTTGATTAAGTGGTCACATGTGTTTTAATTCTTTTTTTTGAACAGGTTGTTGAAATTTCAGTTAAATGTAAAACTGTGAATTTGGTATACTGCTGGCATTTTTTTTTATTTCAGTTGAATAGGTTGTGATGTTTATTTTAAAAGCCATCTTGCATACTTGAGGCTTTTATTTGTTCCGTTTCTCAACAGTTGTTCTGGATACCACTCATTTCTTCTGTTATTGTGGTATATCTTTTTTTTTTTTTTCTATTTGTTTATGTTCATGAAATATAATGCTGGCCTTTTTATACTCTGAGATGAGAGTTTGTGATACTTATTTTAACATTTATTTGCTTTATGGTATTTGTGAAGTTCTGAGTGCTTGAAAGTGGTATGATAAATCATTCTGTTTGAAAGAAATATATATGAATGTTTGTTTTCATTTTCTGCATGAACCTGTTGAAAAAATTTGCCATAAAGTTCTTGTCACAGTCAGAAAATGACTATTTTTAGAAGTAGTTTTCATTAGCACAGATGGTCATTTTTCTTTTTTTCTCTCCACATCTGTTTTTGACAGACTTTTGTAATACCTGATGTTGGTCAGATTCCTTTGTCATTTAGACAGAATATGTTCATTGTCAGTAGTGGAAATGATTTCCCACTAGTTTTGTGTTTAACATTAAATAAGAGGAAAATACAATTATGGCATTCAGTTTAAAATTTACCACCTTTTTATTATGACTAATAAATGTGTCCTTGGATTGAAAATGTGTTCTGTGTACACATACATTGTATCTTTAATTGTTCGTTTTCATTCATTGTGTGAATCTGAAGCTGATGTATACCACCATTTGAAAAGCAGTGAAGTAAATCTGCAAATTCCCAGAGAACCTACTTCTGCAAATTCCCAGAGAACTGCAAGCACTTTCATTCATTTCTTAGCCAAATCCATGCTGTTTACACCTGCTTGGTTGTTTCGATCCGTCTCAGCCTATCCGTTTCAATTGCAGTCCATGTTGCCTTTCTTTTGTGACTTTCACGAAGGGGTATTGCTTTACTTGTGAGTTCAGGGCTGATCTCTCATTAGCCACATTTTTTTTTAAACATTGTCCAACACAGAATCAAAAAAGAAAGAATTTCCAACCAACACAAATTTTCAGGTGGACATGTTTATTTTCAAATCTGCAAAAGAAGAGAAACGGAATAAAATGGAGCATACACTGTACATGCATGAACTGACACTCGCACAGCAACCGCACACAAACCTGCTCTTTAACTTTTATCTCGTCCATGAAAAAATGATTCGCTGTGGTGCAACTATTCAAAACAATTCCATTAAAGGTTTGTAAGAATACCCATACGCCGAATATTATTGTTTAGAATGGGTTGAAGACGACCATCTTTTTCTGAACTGGAATTATATCAACAGGTGAGTGGGCATTTCTTATTGCATTCTGTGAATCTTGGCAGAAAATCCTCAAGAACTAATTTGATGAACAATTTTAAACACTGCTGCTACACATCTGAAGCCTCTTTATTATCCAAATAGAGCTAAATTTAGCAACAAAAATGGCAAATTAAACAACAAGGAAACACTGTTGCAAAAAATATACCCCAAACCACCTCTCTCCCCCTTTCCCCAATCCTAATTTTTTTCCAACGTGACAGAAAGTTGACTGAAGATTCACACATTTTTCAATAACAGCCCACTGTTTTAAAAACTGTGCAAACTAAAGTGCGCATCTCATATTATAGCTACTGTTAAAAAATAGTGTGCAAACTAAAGTGCACATTTCATTAACAATGCAGCTCACTAAGAAACGGACAATGACATTCACTGTTGCATTCTGGTTTATATAACTCGTATACTGGGGAAAAAAAACCCACTTAAACTGATCTGCCCAATTTCCTACATGACATCTGGTGCTGCAAACTACCAGCGTTTCATCTGTCGAGATTATTAACACACTTCTCTATATGAACTTCTTATGTAGATAGATAATGCTAGAGAAATATTTTACAGACTAAGCAGATGATAATACAGTAAAATTTTGCTTTCTGTTGGAGTATCAAATCATACACAATTTATAAAGCAATAGAAACATTACCCACCAAAAGAGAAGAAACCATAAATACCGAGACATATTTCCCTACTTTTGACATCACACCTAGTCGCAAACTTGAAAATCAAGGGAGCAGTGCATGAAGAAGGGCAAGTGTAGCACAATAACCAAGGTTTCTTCTTATTTAAAAATCAGGTGAGGGGAAGGAGGAGAGGGGGGAAGGTAAAGGGGAGTTAACATACTGAAAGTCTGCTATTTGTTTGAGCTCTTTTCTCTCAGTCAATGCATTAAAAAAACATTTCTCAGAGCCAGCACTACATCCTATAATGTTATTTTTCTTCTTCAGTATCTCCCTTTGTCCATTTGTCTGTCTGTTCTTTCTAAAATTTGTTCTCCTCTCTCCCTTATGTATGTGTGTATGGATTAGAGCAGTCTCAAAGAATGATTCACATTCTCATCAAATAAGACTTGAAAATAACATTTTCCAAGCTGTTGTTTCACCTTTTCTTCAGGTTTTACCCCAGTAAGCCTCAGAGTGTACCTAACTTCATGTTGATTAAGAAGAAGAAGAAGAAAAAAAAATTCCACGGGTTTATGTCCCCGAGCTCCCTAAATTTCCTTTTTATTTATTTCCACCACCAATTCCCATCCCTGTTCTTGAGATATTGCCGAGAAAATTCAAGCTGATTGGTTCTAGTAAATGCAGAAAAGAATCGTCTCCAAGCAGATGTTTAAACCAGCATCACTATGACCTGAACTATTCAGACTGGTGGCTAATGTAATTTACAAAAGCAATGGAGAAGTGAAGCACATACATCCTTGCTCACACATACGCACACACATGCACAAATGCATAAACAGTTTAACTAGATCCCTTCTGTCACTTCATTCCCAAGCTGAAATAACCTGACATGTACAGCGGGCAGAGTATGCTGTCTGTTTATCACAAACTTGCACAAAAATAATGCCCTGTGCAAATCTTGCAGTACTGTTGCAAACTAGTTTTAAACACAAGCTGACCAAAGCGTCAGAAAAGCTCATATTCAAAATAATAAAGTTACTTGGTCAAAACTGCAATCAAGCCAGTGATAAAAATTCTGACATGGAATTTCCCTAATGCAAAAGCTTTTTTTGTGTGCGAGTGTTTTATTTTACGTCAAATTAAAGTAAAACTTAATTCCTGTACTTCTAATCAATGAATTGTATAAAACACTAGTCAGTCAGGCAGGCTGACCAGTGGTAACACCAACAGACAATGGATCATATACATCATGCGCTGATGAAAGAACACTGTATACATTAGGACTTGACAGCTTTCTCTGCTTGCCTTCTCTTTACGTCCCAGTTGTACACCCGTGCCATATCTGGTTCAAGTTAAGGAAACTGGTAGACATTCTCAACAATACAGAACTTCTGTTCCAAAGCAACACACATGATTTAAATGGTTTATAACAAAGAACACAAAAACATCTGCATGTTTTTGTTTTATCCATCAGTGGATTCCTCCACCCCCCACCCCCAAACACATTTCTGCAAGGGTCAACACCTACAGCCAAGTAGTTAGGATTTTGTTCCGTTTTTACACATGATGCTTACAGAACCTCAGGTGGCTGCACCCAGGCACGGTTGGGGAGAGCGTAATGAGACTCGGTGTCGTCAGTGGGGGGAAGGCTGAAGACACAGAACAAGGCCTACTAAAATGATGCCGAACACTTTGGTCACATGCTGTTGATGTGACAAATGACAGCGATATTTGACCAGTTTAGTATATCATCAGCTGTCCAAATATCTTGGCACATGTCAAATATTTTCATACTTCATTACCTACAGCAATGTCTCAGAAATTTCAAGCATGATGCCAAACATGTATCTGAGTTTCAAAGCGTGTGTACACATGAGTTCTAGCACCATCAGGTCCACACAATTTCTGTCCCATGTAAAAGGATACTGACTTCCAAAGTGGTCATCTGATCCCTGAGAAAACCAAGGTCTTCTTCCACCTGTGCCAGGGTCCTGATGGCAGCTCCCAAGTTCTTCTCCAACAGGGTGTCTGCATCATCTAGAGTGTACTCCAGCATCACGTTTGCCTTCACACAAAACACACACACGTTGTGTGAAAATACAGTTTACCCCCCAAAAAAAAGCCCAAAGCAGAATCACATACATGTACAAACACTCGTATGCATTTACCCTACCAAAAAACTTTATTAAAGGGCAACTACGAACATTGCATTTACTTTAGATAACTCTCTTGAACAGAACAATCTGCAAATGAGCAATGTGCCATCAATGGATCTGGCCCTGTCTATCTTTCTCACCTGGTTAGCATATACACACCGGCAAGAACACCGCTCATCATCCAACACTCTCACCCTCTGCAAGCCACGTGTTTCAACAAAAAAACCTATGGTGAACATTCCTTCTCTTTTGCAGCTCCTGTTTGGAACTCTCTCCCACTTTCGATCTGCACTGCCAAAACTGACCCTGCTCTCCGCTCTGCACTCAAAAACCCATCTGTTTAAGGAATTTTCTTTATAGAAAACATTTTCATCCTGGTGTTGGTGTGTCACTGCGTTACGTGTTGTAAGTGTTGCCCTTGAAAACTGACAATGTGTGTGTGTGTGTGTGTGTGTGTGGTGTCAGTGTTGGTTGGCCCCCCCCCCCCCCCCCCCCTTTGCTATGTTTCATTGTCATAATTGATGAGGTGACTGGGTTTATGGTTTAGTATAGTGATTTTTGCTTTTACATGATTATAGTTAAATATGTGTAAAGCGCTGTGAGCTCTAGTGAGAAAGGGCGCTCTATAAATGTACGTTATTATTATTATTATTAATGTTGGATGCACAGAAAATATACTGTTACTGAACTACTCATCGTAGCACAACTTTGTGCAGTATTGTGAGGTGCTCATCTTCACCAAACACAGCCTGATTTTTGTTAGAATCTTCAGTCAGCAAAAGCAGCATGGATTACTTCTTTGTCTTCAGCCACCTATGTCAATACCATTGTGTGGGGATGGGGAAACAAATAAGAGGAACAGGAGTAAGAGAGAAAAAATCAGGGGTTTGTTTTTACATGCCTTTCATGTTTTGTTTTTTTTTTTTCTCCTACAAGCGTTTATGTCAGCTATATAAGTAGGCTTTTAAAAAAATAATCAAATTACACATTGCATTCTTCATAGCAAAGTCGTCGAAAAACAAAATTTCATAAAAATCAAGTTTGAGCTTTCAATACACGTTCGCGTGCTAACCGTGTTTGTTATGACATAACCTTTCTCGATTTTAAGGAGACTGTTAATAATACTCGTGCTTAATTTAAGACATGTTGAATCAAAATGGCTAGCAGAAATATTCACAGATGGGTTGATTAAACCATTATTTTACTCCAGGTGAACACAGCTGACATGAGAGTTAGGAAATCCCAGTAACTGGCATGCCAACAGACTGAATATGTTGTCTGCATCTTGGTTGCTTTTATCATTATAGGTCAACCATGCACAGCCTTTTTCAGACTTGTCGAACTTTCCATAGCAGTCAAACACCCGACATCCTTTAAGGCACCTAAAAGGCACTAGACCATGCTGAGCCAGCCATTCCACTAAATTTCTCTCAAGAAAACAAAACAAAACAAAACAAAATTTAAAACAAACAAACAAGCAAGCAAAACAACAACAATAAAAATGTCATATGGACAAACAGGTGCTGCAGAGTGGACATAGAGTCCATCCTGGACAGCACGTACAATCGTAAGTATCCAGTCACGTAGATCACAACAAAAAAACTGGAAAAAAAAAAGATAAAAAAAAAAAGTGTAAGAGTTTCTTGCATAGACATATGAATGTTCCACAAATGCAAAAAAAAAAATCCCCAGTAACTGACAGTAAAGAAGGAAAGAAAAAAACAAGAGAGACAGAAAAGAGGAAATTACTAGCAGAGGACTACCAAGGTGAGAATTATTCGCACGCCCCCCCACCCCCCACCCACCCCACCCCACCCCAACTGCATCCCCATGGGGACAACTGACTGATGTAAAAAGATGAAAAACGTATGACAGGACAAGGAAAGGAAGGAGGGATCAGGATGGGGTGGAGGGTGGCAAGCTGCCATATCACATTCCAGCATTTCCAAAATCTGTAATTGCCCCAAACCTGATGTACATCTATTTCCTTTCCTTTGTACATTTAAGGACACAACCATCCTGTATGCCTTCTCATTTATGTTTTAAAAAATGTTGAATCAGTCCTCCCTCCCTCCATTCCTCCCCACCTCTTGATGATTAGGTGTTGGGGAAAAAAAAAAAAAAAAAAAAAAAACGCAATCCACTGAAACACTATGACTTAACATGCCTGGGTTGTAATGCACAGTTCCTTTTTCTTCTCCCTCTCCATTTATTTCTCTTAGCATGTTTGAGAATCACCTTTTAGCTCAGAGCAATTTCTATGGAATTTCCTTGTGGGGAAAAAAATACGTACAACATTCACCATTTTAATGAAGTACTTACACCAAGCCATAGGCAAACTTTTTTCTGTAGGTGGAATTTTCGCCTTGGCGAACAAATGATCTGACAGCAGAAATCGGCTCTCTAAGGGATCTTCTGAATCCTGTGACAAATAAGAATATGACAGAGGAAGATAAATGACAATGTCAGTTGTAGTGGATTTAAGTCACTGCACAGTTACGAGACAAGCATGATATAGGAAACACATACATGTGCATGCACGCAACACACACACACGCACACACACACACACAACCACATACACACACGCACTGTCATTCAAGCCATCTCATAGAAAATGCTGTCCCGATTGATTATTGGATGATTATAGGAAAATAACACCAGCCTAGTGGGTGATGGTCTGTACGAATTGTTCTCACTTGCAAGACAGAACATGAATCACTTGTACTGTTCTGGTCTGTTTCCGGAATCCACGTACCTTCTTTGACTGCAGGTGTTTCACAATGTCAAGTGAAGTACGTATATCAGGGATCTGACCTTTTAATCTGAAAAAGAAATTAAAAAGAGTTCATACAACTGTTTTTTCTTCCCCTCACAGCAGCCCTTTCCCATATTGTTCATATATGACATACAAGTCTCTGCTTAGTGCAGGGTGGGGGGTGTCACTTAGTCATTGTTATTCTGACCGGAGGAATTCCTTATTTTTTAGTCATTCATTTTTCTCCCACTACTTGTTTGTTCAGCTTTGAGCTACTTTACAAGGTAGCTGAAAATAGTGGCACACACTGACATTGACTCCTTGGACAAAAATTCAACTCCTGCAGTAAAAAGTAAAACCTTAAAAATTGACATATAATGTAATGCTAGAGAAAGGAAGAGGGGTAGGAGTTTGGTGGGTATTTTGTCTGTCTAATGAAAAGAAAAAAAAAAGAATTAAGGAAGCATACAAACCTATCACCTGACATCGAATATTTTTCACAGTTCTGCAACTGAACAATTTCATCAGACATTCGCCTGATCACCAGATAACATGCAGTAACTCTTCTGGAATGAGCAAAATAAAACTAGTTGACGTTTTACAGAAAATCCTGGGAAGGGGGAGGGGAGCAGAAACACACACACACACACACACACACACACATGCACACATACACACATTCACACACACAGACACACACACAGACACACACACACACACACAGAGAGCTGATATCCGTGGTAGAAAGGACCAGAACAATCTTACTGAAGTTTTTTTTCTCCTTAAAACAGGTGACTTTCTTGACTAGCTATAAAAAGGATTATCCCTTCTCCAATATAACAATCCTATAAATACAGAATGAAATGATAGCTTACTTCACACATGGTAAAGGATAATAATATGTTTAACCTGGATTTCATTTCAAATGAACTCGCTTAACCCAGATCTCATTTTCAATGAACTTGCTTCATAAACTGGCAACAGAGATGGGTGGAAACCTTAACCAACCAACCCCCACCACCACTGACACACAACCACACTGTCCACCAATACCACCACTCATATATAAAGAAATAAATTATAAGAGAGTGAAGGTTCCATGTTGCCATGTATAGTCAAGATTTCAGATGAGAACAAATAAGTGGGCATGTTCCCCTGGCAAGGAGAGAAAGGAAAACTGATGAACAACTCCCATATCACAAATGACATGCAAAACCCAGGAAGTCATTCTAGAGGTCCGAGTTTTACTGAGGTCATAAAAGGGGTCAGATTTTGTGCCCATCTCTCCCACACTTTCTATGGATATCTTGACTGACTGGAGCAATGTTCATGCTAAGCTGGATAGGACATTTGTTCAGACAGGTCTGTATGAGAAAAGGTGAAAACAGGTAGACTCCCATGATTATACAGGGCAACAGTATGAAAGACTAGAAAGGAAGAGACTGGTCATAGTAAGGCTAACAGTAATGATGCGGGAAGTCTATAGAATGTAACAACTGACTTATTTCAATTTTTTTTTCAGTATACTTAAAATGAAATCTTGACCTTGAAAGACCACATGCACTAATGTCAACATTTTAAAATCTGCTGCACAGGCACACTCACAGATAATGAGATATCAAACAAGGCAAAATATTTTCAATTTGATGGATCATTTACATTTGCACTGGTCAAATCATCAACTTTATCCATGCTTTAGTCTTCTTCCTGCATTGAGTTCCAAGACACCTGGGCACAGCTGATTTCAGATTGCTCATCGTTTGCTGCAGGATTACCTATAGTTGGATCAAAAGAAAAGTATAAAAGAGCTCATCTATAGATATCATTTTCCTTTTTGTCATTTTATGCACAAAGTCATTGCATTACACTGAACTTCATGACATCATTACCCCCTCTCTCTTGCCTCCTAATAAATCCTCTGCATTCTGGTTTGTCTGATTAAAACAAATAACATCTAAAACTATGGTGTTCCGTACGAGATAAATTGCACCCCTGGTATATTTCTTTTAGGTTTCGAGTCATTATCAATAGCATTTAACGTGCTTAAGGTCAGAACAAATACAATTTGAGTGGGATTCTCTGGAAAAACATCACACACACACACACACACACACACACACACACACACACACACACACACACACACAAAAGAGCAATAGGCACAGACATTTACACATACATATAATTGCAACAATGTAAACAGTTAAGAACAACCACAACTTTTTTTTTCCAGTTTAAAAGACTACCCATACCTTGCCTTCTTTGTGTTCAGGTTATATTCCATGAACTTGTACTTGCTGTGCAGTTCATCAAAACGTCGTAAGACTGCTTCAGCCGACTCATTTTCTGGCTTTTTCATAAATTCATCTACAGCTTCCTGGAACCGACAAAAAGTTCACAGCTTTAAATCAAAGATAACTTTCTAATACTATGATTCTCTTTACAAAAAGATTTCTTGTTCATGTGTCATCCATAACCCCTCCCCACACAATTTAGTCTGACCCATTGTTTTATATCAATAAAAGAATATGAAGCAAAACATCAATACATTTCATGTCTTGTTTGTTTGCTTGTTTTGTGTGTGTGCTTTTTTGTGGAAAGGGTATAAACAAGGAAGCTGTCCTAATTACAACCTTCCTTCCTTCCCCAACAGATTTAAACATACAACTTATGAGATGAGAGAGAGAGAGAGAGAGAGAGAGAGAGAGAGAGAGAGAGAGAGAGAGAGAGAGAGAGAGAGAGAGAGAGAGAGAGAGAGAGAAGTAAACAGCGTAAATAAGAGACCTTGACAAGTATCCCATATATGCTGCTGCTGCAAAAAACACTATCGCTACAACCATCTTAAACTTAGCTAAAGACCACATCATGCTATACGGTAGTATACCTATGCCAAGAAACATTATTTCTGTGGAAGTTATTCCACAACTGTTGAGACAAAACATGCTGCTTACAAGGCCTTGATGCATCCAATACTGGATTAATCTAGTCCAGCCTGAGGCCGACACACACACAGCACTATCTATGTGCTAGAAACAAAAATCCACTGACAAGATAAAGATTTGTCCAAGGGAGTCCTACTATCATCACAGACATTGCAGGTTTAAATCCTGCAGACATCTCAGCATAAAATGCCTTTCTCTCACCACTCTTTCCAGAGTGTTCTTTATTATAATGGTTTATGACTCAACTTACTGAAGACACTACACATGAACCTAATCACAGCAATGCTGGTTCTGTGTTTCCCAGGGACTGCAATGCTAGTCTAATCAGCTGAGAAACAGTACATGCTGGTAAGACTTTGTTTCAATGCTTCACTTCCTACAAAACAAGGTCTCCCTCCCCCCCCCCCCCCCCACCCCCCCAAACATCCCTCCATCTGCCCCCCCCCTACCTGTGGTCTAAAAAATCTGATTTGTATTGTTGTATGAGGAAACAGCGAACGAAAAGAAAGGTAACTCAAAATATACAAAGTATCATGTCCCCTTGTGAGGTCAATCAGACGATTAATGCAAACCCGCTTTACAACCTCACCATGAGTATGCTGAGAATGCAGTAGGTAAAGAACCCCCCCCCCCCCCCCCCCCATATCTCCTGTGCATAAACACTCCTTTGTTTATACCTCTCCAATAAAACACACTACACATTTAATAGCTCTTGGTTGAAATTTCAGTAATGATTTTCGGCTATAACAGGCACTATACCTCCAATTTTACATCATGCTGAACATAATTCAACATTGCATCTGCGACAAGATAGGCACATGGACAGCCAATTTCTTATGCAACAGAAAGTGCACAATGCACTGTTGTCAACAGCACAGATTCAGAGTTCACTCGGTCAGACTTAGGTGTCCCCTCCAAGGCTGTGCCTAGACCTGTCCTATTCTTGCTAATGGTACACATCATAAATCTGGCAACCGGACTGATCTGAAACAACCAAGGATCAGGATGATCTCCTGATGAATCTGAACAATTTTTCCATCACCATCGAAACTTTAATCCTATTACCAGAAATACTCATTGTGCACATCACCTGCTAATATTTTACTGTGACAAACTATCACTTACAGAGTCACATGACTACCATGCTACAACAATGGAGGCCAGGTAACTTGATGTCAAGTTGCCACCCAAAACAGAAACACGAGGCAAGGATCTCACATAGCCAACATCACCATTAAACAAAGCTAATGGAAGCTTGAGTTTACCCTGCATGAACTTCAAGGCTCCTGAAAACAAAGCTATAACACAGAATGCCTGCAAAGTACACTTATATCCACTATTCTGGAGAATGCAAACTGTGTTTGGGAATCCTACAAAGGGAACAATATCAGTGCATTCAAGAAGATGTAGCAGCAAGCAACAGAGTTCACTGGGTCTCTAACTGATTCCAACAAAAAGTAAAACTAGCTTAAAATTCATCAAGACCTGAAAACCATATAAACACTGAATATCTCCCAATCTCAGGTCATCAGAAATGGATGGCTGCCAATCCCACTTGCTGTCTTGCAACATCTCATTCAGTAGAACCACTCATTACAAGCAGATTAGCTGTTTCCCAAGAACAGTTTGTGAGCAAAGCAACCTGCCAGTAGCCAACATACCATCCCTGGTAGCCTTCCAGACCAGGGTGGGTCTTCTGTATTAACTAGACTGTATCTGCAATAGGGAGTAAGAGTGGGGAACGAACGAATTACATGCCTATCCTGTTTGTTTGTTTTTTTTATAGTATAGGTGACAACTGTTGAATTACTAGTGTCATATCAAATGATCAATAATTTGGCTGATACTAGCGATAGCCTGAGGCATGTGAACCTGGGTCTGTACTCTGCTCTCCGGTCCAACACTGAATGCAGTAAGCTAGCACAGCAATCACTTTTCTCTATCTCCTAGACCCCCCCCCCCCCCCCCCCCCCCCCCCCCCCCCCCCCCCATTTTTTTTGCAAAATAAAGAGTGATATCCAACACCTAAGTTATGGGTATGAAAAAAAAGAGTATAGATATTTGCCTGTAATCTCAGTTGCTATGAGTATGATGTCCCATATTTTGCCACTGATGTCTTCATTCCAGTATAACGATATGAAAATGTACAGAAAACAGGGAGCAAAAGTAGGATGATGGAAATAGGATTAAATGGCAACAAATGAGCTGACAGCATTGTGGTCTGTGCTGAAAATTTTGATTCCACAAGTAAGTATATTAACAATAATTTAACAAAAATGAGGCACTCTCCTACTAATCTTGAACCTTCTTGCTTTTGATTTTGATATTTTCTGTCTGTAGGTGAACAACAAACTAATGTATATACAACCGCCACCAATTATCTGGCAAAATTTTCTAAATCTGGGGTTAGCGAAAACTTTGGTAGGCTAGTGAAAGTTTTAATGCGCTGACCTGGCTGGCAACTGAAATGTGTCAAACTCTCCCAGCCCATTTCTCAGATGTCAGATTAATTTGAGAAGGGGGGGGGGGGTGGGGAGGGGAAAAGGGGGGGGGGGGGAGGAGTGGAAGAGGAGAGCATGCCCCAATATATTGGCAAAAATACTGCTTATACTGTAAGTCACGAGAGACAGGATATAAACTGTGATGACACTGCTGCTAAATATGAAAAATGTTCACAAGAATCATAGCCAGGGCTCTACTGGGAAATACTGTTAAATTCATTAACCTACTCTGATGTCACAACAACCCACATGATACGTGATTATTTTCTGTTTGTGTAAATTTATCCAACTCCATTTAAAACATAGCCCATATGACCATCACAATATGTATCACTGGGCTGTTGGCCATGGGGTATGTTACAACTGTCACATCAACCTGAAAAGCATTTTAACACAGAAAGCTGGTAATTCTTTTTTAAGTGGAAGAGTTCTTCCCCTTATCAGTCATGCTAGGTCACAGTCATCCAGCACAGGAGATAACTACCAAGCTGCTAGACTTGTGCACCTGTACACATTATCAAAAGAGTCTTGATCAAAGACAAGTTTCATAGACGAAGAACTCATGAGGTAGCTTCCTAATCACTGTGCCATTTTGGCGACAGATCTGAGAGGCAAGAGGAGTAATTTGTAAAGAAACAGGTGCATGACAAATATTCAAATTAATGATGTGACTACCTCTTCAGGCTCTTGTTGTTGAGGGTCTGTGTTTTGATCTTTTTATGTACCAATCATAGAATGTTCAGTTCCAAATTTCGTTCACCAATCACCAACATTACAACTGTCTGCCATTTTTCCTCCAATGTGAAAGCTTAAAGACAATCTAGCATACTCTCACCTATTCCTAATTCGTATACCGCAATGGTATGCTATGAAACCCTGATACTTGCTATGCAACTTTGCAAGCTAAAATTCTCGTCACCTTGACTCTATAAACAGCTTCTAAGAATATCACATGTGACTAATATATTGAACTGATGGTTGCAAACACTTTATTTCGTTTGTTATAGCAATCACAGGTCGGTAACTTGTGTATATCAAGTGGATTAAAACGCCACGGCAGGTTGCTGAATTTAACAGCGTGTTTCTGCTTGCACATGGTTCGATCCGTGATCATCTTAGCGGCTCGGCCGACTTGGTCACTTGACTTAGTCTTGGAACCCTATACTAGCAATAGTACTAACATTCTTTCCCTGAAATTAGAGTTCAACAGACTTCACTATATCCAAAACTAGTAGATCATGATAGTTCAATTATCATGCCTCTTATCCTAAGAAAAATTAGAGACAACCAACATATACTTACAACGAAGTCAGTTTGAGGAATGCCAGAGTTGTTTTCTGCCTTTTCAGTCGCCATGCTCGCCGGATACGCATGCAATCTCGCGAGAAGTTGGAATCCAAGATGGCGATGCTGGGGGTAAGTGAAAAAGTAGAGTCTTCAGAAGACAACTCAGTTGTGGGCATGTGTGTTTCTGTTTCCATTCTCTTCCAGTTCTATTTATTATATACTAGATTCTTTTAAGATACAATGAATGTGAGTTACATTAGTACCGTCATTAATTTTATAGGACATTTCATAACGATTAAAGGATGCCATTTTCATTTCGGAATTATTGGTGGACACTCTTTGTTGCCAAAGATAACTTAGTCATTCATTTTAAGTACATTTGTCATAACATGTAGGTGATCGCCTGGAATTTATTTTCTGACATCCCACTGCCTCCACATGGAGACTGCTGAGCGATTGAGAATGAGAAGGAGAAAGAGTGCAGTTGAAATTAATTAAGCAAATAAATCCAATGTATGAAACCGCAATAAACATTCTGAACAAACAAAAAACAGCAACAATAAAGTGGCCTTTTGAAACATTGAAAGAATGCAGCAGGGGCCCTTGAGGTAATTTTGCTTTCCGGTATGAGGTTGTAATGGGAATTAAGAAGGGTGAAAAGGGAGATTTAAGGAAAAAAGCAATATCCACTTTCATCCTTTCAGTGAGATATGATGATCTATTGACAGAGAGAAGCTGACTGAATATTCATTGAGTAAGCCTGCTATTTTTTCCACCCCATTTGAGGTGTTAATGGGAATTAAGAGGGGGAAAAAGAAATTTAAGGAAGAGGGCAATATGCACTTTCATGGCTTGAGTAAGAGAAGATGATCTGCCAGTTTACAGTTTAAAGAAGCTGACTGAATATCCACTAAGTAAGCATCGTTTACTTCAATCAATAGATTCTCACTTACTTAACACCAGCTGGGGTAATTGTACATATAGCCAACATCAACAAGTGCACATGGATCCTAATTTAAAGTTACTTGATTAGGCACAATGAGAAAGCATTTCCGGTACAATGTTGTTTTATTGCTTTGAGACATGATACACGTACAGCCAAGTGGGCACATCTTTGGGTTTGCTAATTTTGACCATTTTTTTAAAAAAAAGAAAACAAGTGCATGGAGTGATGTACATGGCATTGTAAACAATGTAAAAATTAGATCTTTATGGGTACCTTTAATACGATGCTGCTTCGCACATTAGACACTGTAACAATTAAGATTTGATTTGTGCATTCAGAACCCATATGATGTGCCTTGAAGATGGCAAATCTAATCAAATGCAATAACATTAGATTGATGAAAAACTTAAGCATGTTTACTGTCAAGAGGCCCAGAAGACATCCATTGAAAAATTGGCCAGTCATTCATGTCTGACTCATGGAGCCTTGATTTCAATGGTGAAAATGAATTTTGTTGTTGTGTTGAGGAAACTGCATTATGAAAGAGACAGTGCATGCAGTTGAATTGTTAATTGTTATTAGTGTGTGTGTGTGTGTGTGTGTGTGTGTGTGTGTGTGCGTGTGTGCGTGCGTGCATGTGTGCGTGCGTGCATGTGTGTGTGTATGTGCATGTGAATTATACTTTGTGTGTGGTCATTGTCAGTGCCATTGGCCACAGCCTAGCAACCAGCCATAGCCATGGAACTGGCCAAAGCCATGCAGCTGGCCACAGCTGGTGCAACACTATTTTCAAAGGCCGTGAATCTCAAAGAATCATAAAATTGGCAGTACCACTTACCAGTTAGATTCCTACAAAATTACCTCATGTAGAAGTGGTTTTTGTTTTTTGTCTTGAATAAGCAGCCCCTGCCCTCCTGCTTAAGAAAGATTTTTGACGAAGTTTCTGGTACACTTTTAGAAGATGTATTATAAAGAGATGTGTGTGAAAGTTGGGGTTTTTTTTTGTTTTTTTTTTTTGATGACTTGTGAGTTGATTTTAATGTGGTGACAGCCCTGTTATGGCCCTTTGCAGTCGGGTGGGCTATAAGCAATATTGCCTTACCCTGGTAATGATGATAAAGATGTAAATGTGCCAGTATCTCTGTTGAGCTCAAGATGCTTACAAAAAAAAACAAACAAACAAAAAAATCATGTTAAAAAAAAATTAACAGTTTTCACTCTTATAAAACTCACATGGAAGTGATGGATATGGCCACCAACTGAATGCATTCCTCTTTTTCCCGTCTTCCCCAAACCCCAGTCATCCATACACCCACACATACGTACACACACATACATAATAGTAATAATAATGAATACTTATATAGCACCTATTCTCGGCTAGAGACCAAGCTCTCTAAGCGCTTTACAATCCACACTCGTTTACACAACAGGCTGCCTACCTGGGTAGTGCTGACTGAAGAGCTGCCAGCTGGCGCTTCATTCAGTCGTTTTTCCGTGACATCCAGTCAGTATTGTTCAGTATCGTTGACTCAGTTTTTACTACTTCCTTCATTCTTTCCATGTCTCACGCAGGGTGCATGCTATGTGTAACATGTCATCCATACCAATGGCCAAACTGGCCTACTCTTCCGAAAGGTGGTGATGGGATTTTATGTGACGTGCAAGATGTTAGCATGCGTTCACACAGGGAACCTCGGTTTATAGTCTCATTCGAAGGACTGTAACTAAGGGAAATGGAGTCAGAACCAATGTTAACTCCGAGGGAAAAAAATCCCCCCTGTACCGAAACAGCCCAGCGGAGATTCGAACCCGCAACCGCAGGATCACCAAGATTACACATGCACACACACACACACACACACACACACACACACACACACACACACACACACACACACATATATATATCAATACACAGTGCTCAAAATACCCATGTGTGGAAAATGCTATTTCCACTTGTCTGCTCGGCAACCAATTTTTGATGATGTCAGTAAAATGACAGCTGAGAAGTAAGCTTCAGTGTAAACTGACGGGTCACTGTGCTTCTCTCTTTCTCAGTTCACTTTCACACCTTCTTTATAATCACTTCTCTAACCTCCTCACCTCCACACCTCCACATATCCCCAGCTTCTCCCCCACTCTTTCCCCCTTCTGGGTTTCCTTGTACAAAATCCTAACAGAATTCTGTCTTGCTGGGACAATGCATGGTCTATACATGAAACATGCCAACAGCTAGCAGGAATTGTGCTTTGTCAGAACGGAAATGAGAGATCAACTCCCTTATCAGAAATGATAGATCAACTCCCTCATCTTTATTTTAAATAGATGTTGCTAAGATGTTGATTCATTTTGGACTATTTCATTTTGTGTGCTGTGAAAGGGAAAGAGAGAGACAGACAGACGGACAGACAGAAAAGAGAGAGCAAAACAGAGATTTTCATTAGTTCAGTCCTGGAATGTGTGATTAGTGGAAACAAGACAACGCTGTTTTTTTGATTTCCTTACACATTCTGAAAGACAAAGGGATATCATCTTCATTCCTTCTCTTAGGCTTTCACAAACGTGAGCAGATATGTTTGCTGACTTTTCACAGCATTGCAAGTTATTTTTACTGAGAGATATTTTCATTAAATGTCTTTTTACTTGGGGAAGGCAGGGAGAAATTGGGCAGGACAAATAGATTTTTTCAATGTCTTGTCCCCAGGACAACTGAAAATCACCTCAGAATTTCAAGTCCTGATGCATTAGTAAGCACTGACACTCTGAAAATGTGATTGTCATATGGGGAAAAACGGCAATATATTAAAATATGAACCTTTTTTAAAGTGCCAGTTGTTGTGTCGGTAAATTCAGTAAAGTTATTGATAAATCAATAAATAAAAGAAGATGATTTTGTATGAGGGGTTTTCACCTGGATTTGAAATAAGAAAATGAATGAGCGTGACAGAGTGAAAATGAATTTTCATTCCACAAAGTAAACCATAGATAAGAGAGAGCACACAAGTAGAGCAGGCTCTCCTTGTGATCAGGATTAATGCACTGACTAGAAAAAGGACAGAACTGCTTTCTTTCTTCATCTAAGTAAAAAAAAAAAAAAGCAGTGGTTAATGCTGCACTTAGTTTGCATGATCAGTACTTGACTAGATGTCTTGGTGTCAGAGATTTGGGGGTTAAGAGGCTTGATATCAATATGATTTTTAACTTGCTGAAGAAACTACAGCTAGTACAAAAACTGAATTTGATGCTTTTTATTGTTATTTTCTTGTCTAGAAAGACTGTCACTCATGAGTTACATCTGTTGGGAAGATAGCTCCAAAGTGGAATGCAAAAGTATGAAACTCATGATGATGAAAATTTACATCTGATGTCTTTTAACTCTTTAAAGGATAAGGGATAGATAAATGATAACCTACAATTTTTCTATTCAGAATTCAACAAGTTAGTTTGTGGTTTTCATGTAAGAGAACAGACTAGTTTTCAGGAGTGTGATCTGGTATGAATTACCATTTGGCCTGAAGTCATGCTGTCCATCTATGGGCTGTTTCCCATGCTAGGGATAAGGTGCTCATTTAATACAATGCTTGTGCTCAAGAAGCCCAGATCACTGTGACGTATTTAAAGGAGTAATCCCAGTCGAGTTTCTCACCCACCCTACATTCCTGATTTGACCTCATGTGGCTTCTCCCTGCTCTGTTTTTAGACAGAAACTTTCTGGGAAAAAGTTTAAAACAGCCCAGAACTTACAAACAGGTGTGAAGTAATGACTTTGCTTCATTCCTGAATCATTCTTCGACTACACAAGAAATCACCTGATCTACATCTGACATGGCTGAAACTTTGTTTAGGCAGTGGAAGAGAGCACTCCAGAGAACTACAAAAAAATGTAGTGAACTGGCCTCAACCTTTTACAGACATGAGACTGTTCAGATTTTTATCCTGAATTCAGGCTTTTTAAAGGTCTCAAGGGCCGATCTTGAGATTAGCATAAATCTGCAGTTAGAAGAAATTTGGGTAGGATATGTAGGAGTAAAAACATCAGGTTTCAAGTTCACAATTCAGTCCATTATCTTATTCCAGTTTGGTTTGTTCTGACAGCACCTCCAGACTTGTGAAAAGAAATTCTGGGCCAAAAATGTTTCAAAGGCTATGGAGAAATAAAAAGTATTGCCTAGAACTGACAAGACTGCAGGTGTCAAGAATTGTCATGTAGGATGGCTTCAGCACACCGTTAAAAGTACTTAAACTCACAACAGTATGCAAGCCTGGTGAGGAAAAGCTTCTGCTTCTGGGACTAACATCCCCTAACCAATTGAAGCTATTGTCCCTGGTCCCGATGTGGGGATCCAACATTTTCAGGCTTTTTCACACTTGATCAAGTCTCATGACTGTTTCACCATTAGCAATTCCCAAGCTGTTTGCAACTGAAAACTAACTGTGCTGCAGAGTTACTGTGGGTTACTAGATTAACAAGATTTTTTGTTTGTTTGTTTGTTTTTAACCACAGTATCAATGGGTATCATTTATATACCATGTGAAAGATCATGCAACCAAAAAAATGTTTAGCACAGTATTCAGATTTGAGAAAAACAAAAAACAAAAAAAAAAATCTGAAACACAAACATTAAAAGCTGAATCAAGCATGTTGGTGGTACCAAATGGCACTTGCAGCATTTTGCCTGCATGTAGCTGCGCGGCTATTGTGGCAGTGAAAAAGTTGAAAAGATGATGACTTGATGCCTGTTGCACCCTGTTCACAAACCCGGATGTGGTTTTGCATTTGGGAGCTGGATCAGGGATGAGCAGAGCTCGAGTAATGCCACTAATAGGCACAACCAAAAAGAAAGAAAGAAAGAAAGAAAAAGTTACATAACCTATGCCATCCTGTTCAGTTATGCATCAGCAATTCTTCAGTGTATTTGTTGCATCACTGACACCTTTCAGTGTAGCAGTACTTTTGTTCTGGCAATTTCGTAATATATTCAGCAAATGAACAATATGGTTGATAAATAACATGAAAACGATATTGACTTTTGTTAAAGAAATAACTTTTTTTATGGTCTTTGAATAGATTACCAAATCGTTTTGAGCTTCCCTTATGGCAGAAGCCTAAGGGAATTCAGAAATGATTTGTGAGTGGTCTCTCAGAATATACAGTTGTCATGCAGACTACATCAACACATGCTTCAAAATAGAGAGATGTTCAATTTCTGCAACAATTTAGAGCTTTCCAAAGATCCAGTTTATGTAAATTAGACGCACAAAAAAAACAAGATGATTTTCATTCAGAAAAATGACACCAGCCCACACAACATGACACATACATGCATACAAGCATTCATGAATTAGACATGCAGACAGTGCTGCAGTAACCGTCCTTCCTGGCTTTCAGAAATAATTAACCACAAACAGCTCAATGCATTACAGTGGAACTTACGTCCCTTTCTTTTATTTTTGCTGAACAATTAAGTAGTGGGGGAAAACAAGTGTCAGGTTAACAATTCTTCCATCATCATAGTAATGATTTAGCAAATATTTGAAATATTAGAAAAAAAAAAGGTTGAAAGTGAAAAAAATGGGAAAATGTATATTATAAATATGAAAACCCCTTCACTAGCTGCATGAAGAAACCATCACAATCCCTCTTGAAGGCAGATCTATATGTATTGTCTGCTCCTAGGCCTTTCATCCACTGATCAGACTCATCAGGGAGACACAGCTGATTGTGTCTGTGCTCTTGGTGTCAAATAGAGACACACCACAGTCCATAATTCTGTGGTGTTCTCACCACCAAGGGTTCAAAAAAGAGTCGAACAGCACTCCCAGAGCAGCCAGTGAAAGTTAGCAAAATAAAACAAACAGAAAGTGTGGAGAGGAAGAAAGTTGCTGAAAAACTAAAAACATGCAAACAGTATAAAATGTAGGGGACAATCTTTGAGCTCATGCTCGAGGATCCATTTAAGGATGCAAGGGAGATCAAAAGATATGGAACAGTCTGAGTGATCAGCTCTGCTGTTCAATAACCCAAGCATTGTCAGTGGCTAAGAATTGTGCAGAACAACCTTTACTTGGATCTCCTAAGAGATGCAATCGCCCACTGGTTGACCAAACAACATAATGCTGAACAATTAAGTAGTGGGGGTAAACAAGTGCAGGTTAACAATTCTTCCTTCATTTTAGTAGTGTTTTGGTGAAGATTTGAAATATAAAAAAAGAAGGTTGAAAATGAAGAAAATGGAAAAATGTATATTATATAAATTAAAAAATCCTTCACTAGCTGCTTGAGGGAACCATCTTTTATTTTTTTAGTTTGTTTTTTTTTGACATGTATCATTGAAGTTATGGATCCCAAGTTGATAGTCAATTCATCTACAATAAGAAACAAGAAAATGATCTGTGCTTTTCTGGAAATTAACAAACCACAGCTTCTTTCAGGGTCATCTTTTTCTGTGTTACCACTTACCTTCTGTCAAATGTTGAGACATCCATTTAAATGTTCCTTTTTTTCATTTTGAGATCACAAATACAAGTTGTGTGTGTGTGTGTGTGTGTGCGCGCGCGCGCGCGTGTGTGTGTGTGTGTGTGTGTGTGTGTGTGTGTGTGTGTGTGTGTGTGTGTGTGTGTGTGTGTGTGTGTGTGTGTTTTTTTTTTCTGATTTAAGGATCATAGTTTATTTGAAAATCAAAAACCTAGATGTGTGGGTACTTTTACTGCCATTTTTATGATTTGTTATTCCTGACCATATTGGATATGTTTGCTTTCTTTTACATGATCATTCAGATCAGCTAATGTCCCATGCAGCACTCGCTGGTCTTCATGCACTACCATCAGAGTGGAGGGAAAGAAAAAATGGCAAAACGAGAAACAGGAAACAGAAGATGATTTTATAAGTCCTGAAGAATATTTACATACAACTTTATGTGCATTTCCATCTTCTGGTGCATATGCATTTGTATCTTGTGTGTCTGTGTACACAGTATGTCCATTTCATCAGTTTCAACTACAAAACCAGTTCATATTTTTTGCTGTTTTCAGCAACAAGGGCAGTGCAAGTTTGAGGAGAAATGGCCCGTCATGGAGCCTACTGTTCTGAAGCTGCTGCGACAGGAGTCAGTGTCACGTGAAGAGTGGCAAGATCTATTCTGGTAATGCCAAAATTAAGAACTGAATGTGAACAGGAACACTCAAAGAAAATGCATGAAATCGTTTTAGATTATTTCCAATCTTAAGTCTGGACTAATTAAAAAAGTAGAAGTACTTTTCTTCTTTAACGAAAAATGGTTTAAAGGTTTGTCAGTTTGAATTGTAGCTTTATGCATCACTGTGTCAGTCAATCTGGAAAGATTGTGTCAGTCAATCTGGGAAGAAAGAAAAAAAAGGATTCATATGCTTTAAGGAGAAATGGAGTTGATAGGCATTAGCACAAATATACAGAATAGAATTATGCTAATGTTATGACATCTGTCTGTCAACAATTTTTCAATCATCATCAGATAATACAATGTCTGATTGTATAGATTGTGTACTTCTGTATTCTTCTGTGCAGTAGAAACTGAATCTTCTAATCATATATATAGAAGCAATTGTCTACTTGCCTATGTTGGGTGTACAACCTTCATGATGGCAGGTCTGACCGGTTTTTGTGGTCATACAGTTTACCAGTTGTTCTGTGGTGTATATGATGTATAAAAGCAAATACGAAGACACTGTTTTATTGGTTCTGGTATTTGTTATTGTGAACCTTATTCCTGTATCACTAGCAGATTTTTTAGGGCAGTGAGAGAGCTGTGTTATGGAGAGGTTATGGACGATTGAGCAGCAGAGAAAAAAATTCTTTCCTTCTAGTGTATTGATAGGTGTATTCGACCCAACTTTTTTATAGTGATTTTTTTTTTATACAGTTTTCATTTGCAGCTAAGTCATTCACAAAATATGAAAACAGAAGTGGAGAAGGATGATAAAACTGATTTGATTATAGCAGCAACAATCTATACATAATTCAGACCCCTTCCACTCACTAAAAAGTGGATGAAACAGTATCGTGGTCATATGCTAAGGGAGAGTGGGGTATTTGTCCAGATGTTGAATAAATCCAAAAGACTGAGATGTAAAGCATTTGTATGTTTAGAAAGGACCACAGAAAAGTGTCCATGGATTTATCACCATGAATGTAGAGTATCGCATTCAGTGATGTTCTGTCCTTTCTGTCAGTCTGGCCACATGGAAAAAAGGTGGAAAAAATGTATGGGACTGCTTAATTTGATTTTGTAGGGTGGCTGGTGATGTCAGGAGCTAGGAGTGCTTCAGTTTTGGGGTCTGTCAATGCAAAACTTGCAGCAGCTGAGAAGAAAACTGACATTGTAGTGTATCTGTTTATGCGAGCACCTCATGCATACACATAGAGATCGCTAGCACATAATGATTTAATACTGCAAAAGGTTTTGCGTATCATTATTTCTTTGTAGCAGACCATCACATCAGTTTAGGTCATAGGTTCTGTGTGGCATTTGGTATGAATGAATGCTTTGCCTTATCTTTTTAGGACAGATTTTACTGATCCTAGTGAATTGAGTGTGCTGTTTCAGGGCAGTGCATTCAGTGTGCATGTGGGATGAGAAAGAAGGACCTCCCAAGATTTATGAAGCTCTGCGCAAGGACATCCTGGACTTCATCAAGCAAGCGCAGCGGGTGGGTTGAGGTTACCTTTTCAGTAACACTTGCAGCTTATTTTGGTGCTTAGATTGCTTTCTTTTTATGAAATACTACCATGTTAATTATTTTGACTTCAAATTGTTAAAGAACAGAGACTGTCATGCACGTGCGCACACACATGTACGCAAGCACGCACATATGCGGACACACACACACACACACACACACACACACACACACACACACACACACACACACACACACACACACATGCACACACACGCTTAGCCTCAAATCTTTGTTCTAAGTCTTTAAACCACATAATGCAAACTGCCCACATCTGCTCAGCCATTGCAGATTTTATCCGAGCTGCCGCAGTGTAAATGGTTTGTTGCAGAGAGTACTGACCAAACAAAATGAATCTGCATTGTTGTGGGCCTACATCGCTGAATGGGGAAAGTTCTTCACCCAATGCAGCTATTTGCCAAAACCCTTCAACCAACTGGAAGCCAACCTACTGGGCAAACTTCACTCCAGCATGCCCAAGAAAACTCAGACCGGGGAGGAGAGTCTTGTTAGAAAGGTGACCATGTTGTAAAACCCAAGTCATAATACCTGCTTGACACCTAACTCATGTTGGTCTCGTCCATAGAACCCAAAACCATGTTGGAAGGTTTTTCGATATTTGTTTCATTTTGAAACTAAAGTAATCATTCAAAGCAGTCTCATTTTCACCCCCCCCTTTTTTATGGGAAGCCATGTCACATTCAGTTTGTTTCTTCAAACTGAAATCAGTTTCATCTGTTTTATTATTACAACCTGAATGATTTTCAGCCCATTTCTCCCTTTCTTTCTTTCCTATTTGTTTGTAAAAATTTACCCATGCTATGGAAACCAAATCATATGTTTACCTCTGCAAGGGGAGGAGGGAGGGTGTGTGTGTGTAGGGGGAGGGCAGGGGTTGGAGTGGAGAGGCACACACTCCTTTTCTTGAATCAAAATGAGCCAGAAGAAAGGTGAAAGACATGTTGGGTTAGTTAAAAACAAATGCGTGGATTGCTTGGCCAAAGCTTGAGCAATGTTGATGGGTAGGCTGAGGAAGGCATGGTGTATAATCTGGATATTAGTGCTGTCTTCAGCGTTGATTGTTTTACCAGCTCCATTTGTAATTGTTGTATTGAAGTACTTGTGTGCTTGTGGTGATGTCAAGCATATGGGTCTTGTTTAAGTCTTTTTTGCCATTTCATGTATGTTCAGCACCCAAATATGTCAGTTAATATGACATTAAATCTGTGAATAATCCATGACAAGAAAATGTACAAATCAGATAAATTCTTTGCAAAGTCCCCCCCCCCCCTCCTCCCCAGTAATATTCAGGTTGCCCTTAAATGGACAGAATATGCCAGAAATTGCCTGAACTAGATGATTTTGTGTGTGTGATTCCTATGTTAATTAAATTGATTAAGTATATTCATATAAATTTTGGAAACATGGAGATCTGTAGTCATGAAACCGAAACAAACCATACATGGGGTTAAATAGACTGGTAGAGCAACTATACACAGTTTTGAGCTCAGCCACAGGTGGCTATGTTTTATTAATGCATAGTCTGGGCCGTAGGTCGGAATAATTCTCTTCATCTCTATTTCTAAACTTTTTGTTTGCTTACTTTAAAATCAAAATCGATAATTGATTTTTTGCTTACTTTAAAATCAAAATCGATAATTGATTATTAGCATCTTCTTTTTTTTAGTTGCTGAATAGTTAACATCATGATACTGGCATGTGTTTTTAAGTTCAGTTGTTTTTGAACAGTTGATGCTGGACAGTTGGAACCACAGTATCTTCAGCGACATCAAACACAAGCTGCAGAGTAGTGCCATGAAGCTGGTGGAACGTGAACGCAATGGAGACGCCTTTGACACCCAGCTGGTCATTGGGGTCAGAGAATCCTATGGTAAGGGATGTCATGAATCTGAGTGAGGATATGCATGCAGAGGGAAGAAAATTAAAAGATTTTTTAAAATCTTGAATACCTGCTTTCAGATTAAACATTGATAAGCTTTCTGTGGTGATGATAAAGGAGATGAAATGATCCAAATAGACAGACCTGGCATTATTTCCAATGAGCTAATATTAGCAGGTTGTTGGATCCATGGAGAATATGCCACATCGTTGCTGAAACAAACATGGATTTGATCCTTGTGCTTTCTGTCATTTAAAACATCCAGCTGTGATAACTATACTGAATTTGTTCCAAGACCAGGTTCAGACAGTTGGCCAGTTGAATGAGTAGGATAGCTCTTGTAACAACACCTGAAGAGATCTTTCCATATTCAGTGAAGGAAAGATAACCAACAGTGGCAGTTTTGTTCAGTGAACATGGAACTGAATTTGCAAGCAGCAGTTTAAAAAAAAAAAAATTGATAAGAGTGAAGGATTGCCTCTCATTTATTTTTTATGTTAAATGCTTTACCATGTCAAATGATGATCTGGCTTGTAAGAGGTGTTTTAGCACTGTATTACCCATAAGTGTTTGTGGTAGTGTGGCATGGTTAGTATACCAGCACAAGAAGGGTGTGATTAAAAACTCCTCTTGTTGCCTATAGTTAATTTAATCACAAGCAAAACAAATTTACAGTGCATATTAGAACCATATAATACAAAAATCGCTCGTGCTTTAAGGAGGAGTGGGTGGAAGGGCAAGTAGTAATTAAGGCCTTAAAGCAAATGCACACATTGAAGATCTAAACAACTGAAGTGAAAGCGTACAGCAAATGGTTTCATTGCAACATGGCATGTTTTTTAGAGTGGAATGTTTTTCTTGACCTTGTTTTAGTGGAATTTTTTCTTGACCTTGTTTTAGGTTTTAACATGTACTTCTAGTGCGCTTGTATTTTGGAGTAATTGGATTCTTTATCTTTTTTTCCCTCTTGTCAGTCAATTTGAGCTCGGATGCGGAAGACAAACTGAAAATCTACCGTGAGAACTTTGAAAAGGCATACCTGACAGCAGCGGAGGAATTTTACAAACAGAAAGCCGATGAATACCTTAAAAATAACGTGTGTACAGAACTACATGAAATATGCTGACCAAAAATTGAAAGAGGAGGAATGCAGAGCCCAGCGATACTTGGAGACAGGCTATGGCTGCTTGTCTGTGTCTGCTGTAAGTATTTATGTCACAATGATTATATATCGTATACTGATAGGTAGCTGCCAGTCTTTGCTAGCTGTGTTTACTGTGTAGTGATATCATGAAATGGAAAGGTTGGAAGAAAAAACAGAGGGGGGGTGAGGTGAGAAGTGTGGAAAATGAATAGGATGTTTGCCATGGTTTTGTTTTATAACTTTCTCTCTCTCACTGTCTCTGTCACTCTCCCCTTCCTCCTTCCCTCCCCTTATCTCCCTGTGTCTTCTTTATCATCATGTGATTTTGGCTGATATTTTTTGAGGTGGGTAAATTTGATTATGTCTCAAAGTGGTTGTATACAGGATTAACTCACCAGGGAGGACTAAGACAAGGGAGAAATTGGGGGGAGGGGGAGGGGGGGGAGAGGAGTTAATTTCTTTTCTACTTGTCCAAATAACAATTGAAGATTACAGGGAAATGTCGATCTGACACCAGACCTGACACCACACTTCTGCATGTATCGTAGATGACAGAGGACAGAGACCTGTGGTGATCATTATTACGGAAAGAACCAGCTGCTGCTCCTCAGTGATTCAAGTTATGACATGAATGGAGTGAAATAGGGTGGGATATAGGTGCTGCTCTTCAGAGAACCTGTCTTTTCAAACCATTTCTTTACTTCACAACCGCTGCTTGCCCTACTCCTCAAAATATTAGTTGTTTTCCTGACTTCTACTTGTATGTGCTTGTTTACTTTTAAACAAAATTTGTATTGCAAGTGTTGAAATATTTATGTTTTGCTGTGTGTTTGCAGTTGACAGATACATGTGTGCAAGTGCTGGTGACTGATTTCAAGGAGGCCATTTTACAAGAGTGTGCACCCATGATCAAGTATAAAGAAACTGAAAGTAAGATTTTGTTTAAAGTGTGATCTTCCTTGTTCAGATTCAGAATAGAAAAATAAAGTTTGGTTACTTAAGGATTCTGGTGTGAAAACTAACTTTGGAGACGGAGGAGAAATTGCTTTCTTCAACTGGTTTTTCCACAGTTCTGTAGCTGGTGATAGGATAGAGGACAAAGGACTGTGGGATCTGAAATAATAGTTCATGTTTATAGCAAAATATTGTGTGACACAAGAAAGAGGAAGAATAAACATCAGTTTGGTCTAGAGGGGCTAGCATGGGTGACAAGTCTGAAGAAGAGTGGGATGAAAATAAAGGAAAAGAGGAAGGATGGTTTGGAAGGAGCGGTGCGGTGGAGGGTAGGAAAACATATTGGAAAGGATAGATTTCAACACACGAACAAATGCACAGATGATTCTGCTTCATATGCACAAACACATGTACATAAATAAACACAAACATACTCGTGCACGACCTCGGTGATATGCATACAGACACACACCTTTGTTCTTCCTTGTCTTTTCGGTCTTCTGAAGTAGGATTTATACCATTTTAGTCGTTTAGACATATCCAGGATAGCTGATTGTTTGATAGTTCTGCTTTGAATGACAGTGAGCGTTGTCTGGAAATTTATCTGGGCTTTGTCCAGTGGCTTGGGCTGCTGTTACTCAGTGGGATTAAAACTTTCACATGAACTGTTGATATGCTTTGACTAATGATACATGCTGTTGGTTGTTCTATTTGTGGAACATTTTTTGCTGTTGTATCCGGGGATGTTTTCAGGATTGCTCGCATGCATGCCTCAATTTGGGTAGTTAAATTCAGTGTGTGTGTGCGCTGGTGCGTGCGTGCGTGCGTGTGTGTGTGTGTGAGAGCTGTTTGTGCCTGTTTGTTAGCATTACTGTCAGTTCACTCATTGTGGAACCACAGTGGCAGCCACTTTCAGACTAGTCTTAACAAAAGTGTTTAAATTAAGATCCTGATCTTTATGTTGGCTCCCTGAAATGAATAGTCTCCACAATGGTGTTGAAGAGCCTGAGCTTTGTGTTGGCTCCATGAAAGAAAATAGTTTTGACAACAGGGGGTTTTTTTTGTTGTTGTGATGTTGTTGTTGTTGTTGTTGTTGTTTTTTTAGTTTTGACAACAGGGTTGAAGATCCTGAGCTTCATGTTGGGTGTCAGTTCTGTGGATCCCATGATGTTCTCCAGCTGTTGGAAAAACTGATAATATATGTGTTAAGTAATGCGCTACAATATGCTGTGTGTTATCAGAGTTGCGGCTGATGTTCAGTCTGATGGACCGCACGGTGGACGGCATTACACCCATGCTTACTGACCTGGAGGCCCATATCAAAGATCAGGGGCTGGCTGACATGATGGCAGCTGCTGAAACAATCACCACAGTGAGTAAAAGATGAAGCAGAATGAAGGTGGATGCTTTCATTGGCCTTGCACAGGTCCAGTGGTCTTGCAGATCATTCACATTGAAAGGATATGAGGGAGGATTTCTTTTGCATGTGCTGTAGTGTCAGTCTGTTCTTTTTTTTTTCATTATTTGTAATTTGTTATGGCTTTTTTATTTATTATTTTTTTTTTTCTGCCTGTTCTTGAGGCATGGCTAGGGGCTGTGGAAGGTGGTCAGTTTCTGTAAGCCTGATGATAGAAGGACATTTATACAAACTTTAGAGTGGGGGTTGGGAGGTTTGAAAGGGGCATCATTTTGTCAGGCATTGATACAACTTTTTGAGTGGGGTTGGGAAAGGTGCAGAGTCTGAGTGACATTATTTTGTCAGTGTCACAACTTACGTTGATTCAGGGTGTTTGTTTCTTGTTTTCTTCAGGAAGTTTCACCTCCTTCCGCCTACTCCCTAACACCATTCCCTATTCATAACACCCTTCTGATGTTTTCTTTCATCAAAAATTTCTTATTTTGTTATGCTTGTTACAATCTTCCACCTCTTCTCACACGCTTCTCCCTCCACCCATCCCATGCCAGTTGTCTGTGTGTATACCTCAACAGAAATTAAAAATATTGTTCTAAATGTAAAACACACGACACTGAACATGCAGAATTTTATGTGCTTTGTTGTTGTGGTATTAGTAAGGTATGCGTGTGTGTGTGTATATGTGTGAGTAAAAAAAATTGTGCATTGTATGTTTACACTGATTATGTATTATTTCCAGGACTCTGAAAAATACGTGGAACAGCTTTTAGATCTCTTCAACAGATTTAGTACATTAGTTAAAGATGCCTTTGGGGATGATCCCAGGTTTCTGACATCCAGAGACAAAGTAAGTCCACTTTGATTTGTGTTGATTTCAGTGTTTAGTGTTTAGAATCGGTGGGAATTTTATAATAGAAACATGCCACACAGAAGTGTTTTAAGGACTTTTGGTTGCTGACTTTCTTGACTTAAAAACAAACATACAAACCCCTTGTATTGATTCTGTGAAGTCTCTTTTCTGTTTTTCAGCTCCTATTTTTGCTCCCATGTCTGTCTATTTCTACATTTTTGTTGCTAACATCTCTTGATTTTTGTTTTGTTCTGAATTGTGTGTGTGTGTGTGTGTGTGTGAGTTTTCATCTGTTTGTTGTATTTTAGTAATTTAGAAGCACGGTAAACTTCTGCAAAGATGAAAAAGCAGTTTTTTTAGAAAATTGATAGCATGGCAGTATTGTGCAAAATGTGATGATATTCAACTGAACTTTGGTAGAGAATTTTGAATTTGGGATTCTGGTGGGAAGACTCAGCAGAACTGTAATCCAATCAGTAATGAAATACTTTCCCATAGTGTTTAACTGACATGAATAACTTTCAGTGAACAGGCAGGGTAAACATGATTGTATTTGAACAAGGTGAATGAATTACATTACTAAGGAAAGCAGGTTTCAACAAGAACCTCACTTTGCAGTTATCAGATGCTGTAATACTGATTCAGACTGGGCATACAACTGGCTGGGATGCCCTGTTTAAGATTGATCGACAGTCGAGAGTGAATGTTCCAGCAGCAGACCTAAAAGCCCTGGATGGACAGAATAAGGGACTTGGCTGCTGACAATACTCTACCCAGCTGTGCATGACTTAGAACAGAGGGTTTTAGACTCTTGACTGTCGAAGCGTCTAGAACAATACCCACGTTACCCATTCTCTTGGCTCGTTGTTGTTGTTGTTGTATCCTGGCTAAAAGACTCCAGGGATCATCCAAACAGCCGAAGTGCTTGAACACTATAGAACAAATCAATCAGCTGGGGATGAGAACATTACGTGTGTGACTGTTTTTGATTACCCCGCCACGTGGACAGCCACACTCTGACTTTGGGGGATTTTTCTTGGTCAGTAATGATATATTACATTTTCTTCTGTGTATTGTCATTATATAATTTGCTGTCTGTTTGTTTTTCATAGTTTTCTTGATCATCTGGCACTTTCTACCATTATTTTTGTGTGTGTGGTCCACATAGTGTTTTTACCACTATTTGTTGTTTAGTTAACATCACGTCTTAAAAGTATGAGACATGTATATGTCTGTTGTCTGTTTCAGGCTTACAAAACGGTGGTCAATGACACATCGGTATTTAAACTTGAAATCCCAGTGAAGAACAAAGGGTTAGTGGACAGTTTATTGTTCAGTATGGTATTAAAAGTGTCCCGCAAAATTTGAAAAAAAAAAAAAAAAAAAAAAAAAAAAAATAAGGAAATCTGTGTATGGTTCCAAAATGAACACTGGCTCAAAATCACTTCAAAGATGCAAACTGTAAAAAGAGATAATTGAGGTCACAGCTCTGTCATAAACTTTGACTGCTGTGTCAGACTTGATGGAAACTATTGGGATGAGGTACCTGTTGGATGAGAAATATTCCAATCATTAAAGTGATAGCAGTCCAGTGTCTGATGTCTGACGGCTAGAGAAATCCCCTGACAGTGCAACCTCCCAAGAGAAGCACTCCAGTTATGACTTTGCCTTTTTCTCTGGAACATCTCTCCCTTTGTCTGGACTACATTTAACCTTCCTGCCCATCACCCCCATTCTCTCTTAACATTGCTCCCTGCCATTTCAGATTTTCCCTTTTTTTTTTTTTTTTTAGGATTTCTGGAGGTTATTGTATAGTGGGTCCTGTGTTTGACGACCATGGTGGATGTTGCAGGGTGGGGACAAAGACACAGCCAGAGTCCAAGTGTCCAGAACTGCTGGCCAACTACTGTGATATGCTGCTGAGAAAGACGCCCCTCAGCAAGAAACTCACATCTGAGGATGTGGAAAAGAAACTGAAAGACGTTGTAAGGGAGAGAACACTGTTGTTTTTGCACATCTCTCTCCCCATGTGCTTCTCTCTCTCTCTCTCTCTCTCTGTGTCTCTGTCTCTGACATCTTTTTGATTGATTCACTCATCACCTCTACTGAAGAGATGATGTTTTTTTCGCTCGTGTGTGTCTCTGTGTTTTTCTGTTGGCAGGAGTTTGTGAAAACAACAGAGCCAATTTTAACAAGAATTGTTTGGAAAGTGGTATGGGATGAACCCATCAAGTTTTTGTGTGGCATTAGAACACTAACAAACCCAGACATTTTGTATCAAGCGCCAAAACACTAACATCAGCAAAATGTGTCCATTTATGAAAAAAAATACAGATAATGCATGGTGTGTAAGGGTGATTGGAGAAGGAAAAAAAAGGAAGGAAAAAAAAAAAAAAAGATAGTAGTGGAAATTGTTTTGTTATTTTCTGTTTTTTGCTTTTTTTGGCAGATGAAGAGGACAGTGTGAAGCACCAAAAAATGAAGAGGTGGATTTCGGCCCTTGAGAGAAAAGAGAGAGGGGACAACAAAAAAAAAAGTCACCGCCTTAGGTGCTCCATTGATCCGAAAACTGATGCCTAAAAAAAAAAAAAAAAAAAAAAAGTTTTTGTGTGGATCTGGTTCAGAGGGCAGATCCAGGATCCATTCAGAAAGATCAAGACAAAATTTTCACTGAACATGAACCAAGTAACTACTGTTTAACCATTCACTGCCTGAAAATATTACATAACAAAGGCTGGCCCAGTGCCAGGGAAATCTAATGATTTGGGGGTAATAATTAACAAAAAATTTTAGCTCAAAAACTACAAAAGATATAAAAATGAAATATATATGATTTTGAAAGAAATTGAATGGAGATTTTGAATCTGGGCTTCTTTTGTTTTTAATTTTGATCATAAAAAAAATATTAGGGCATTTAGATTTGGATAGATTTTTTTGCACAATCAAAAACATATGTATTTACCACTACAGCTTCACATCCAAAAAAACACAAAGCAAAAAAGTTGAAAATAAAGTTTGTATTGTCACACTACACCTGTAAATGAAAGTAAAACAGTCTAGAAGTCTGTCGAGACGCTCACACCTCATGCAGACAGGTCAGTTCACGACCACGCCCCCCTTCCCCCACCACGCCCCCTTGCTGGACTTCAACCCTCTCTTTCACTCCTCCTCCTCTTCCCCTACCTTTCCTGCTGCCCATGTCACGCCGCGAGCAGGCCGCGCTCCCCTCTCGCGCTGACTAACACGTCGCTGGCCACTCGCACACAGTGCAGAGTACACACACTGTGCTAGCTAGCTCGTTCGACGTTGGTAACCAGTCAGCTGAACACACTCTTGAGATCGCACAGCACGACTCAATAACTGACGAATATGGTCGGCAATTCCATCACTATCATCATCTCACCTTCATGCTCGAGTGAGTCGCTGAATAAAAGATTATTATCTTTGTCAAAAATGATTAGCAGAGCCGCTCAGCTGTGTAAGTATGTTGATTTGGTCGCTACGCTCGTCGAAGGTTGCGCCGCCATCTTTGCAAGCGAGACAAAGCGTTGGCTGGTCATCCAGTCAGTGATGAGGAAAAATGGTCTTTCCCCTCATGTGTGGTCATTCGCATATCATTTTAATACTGCAGACATATAAGGCTTACTACGTACACTCTATTTCAGTCCTTTGATAAGAATAGTAACGAATGAAAATTCAAGAAAAATGCATGACGTCAGTGGACGGCCCATAGGCACTGGAAGTACATTTTTACTACAGCGTCAGCTGACGGCTTAAAGGCACTCAACAGGTTAATGATTGATAACTGAAATGTAATAAAGTTACGTATTTTCATAAAACATTAACATTTTCATGTGATAACGATGTTGGCATTTCATACTTTCCATACCAGGTAACCAGCGAATACTTTGGAAGCATGTCTGTCCATCCATGCCTACTTTTACTTCCCCTGATAGAAAAATAGTTTTGAATGGTTTTCTGTGCTTTGCTGAATTTCCTTCTGGTTCTGGCCCGTTGCTGTGTATGTAACGGAGAGAGGAAGAAAGAAACAATTTTTTTTTTTTTTTAATGTGTTCATTTATCACAACAGGTTTGTCTGAAATTCACAATGATATACCAGGACATAATGTCACATAAGTACAGAACAAACTTGTTTTGTTTTGTTTTGTTTAATTTCAATCACCTAAAAAAAAAACAGATTTTTTTAACAGAATTTTGCCTCGGGCATCATCCAAAAACTAAGTTTGAGACAGCTGTAGAGTCTAGTGAAAAGGGGGGAGGGAGAACCAGCATATGGGACTATCACAGACCTTTTTTTTTTTTTTTTTTTTTTTTTTTTGCTGTCCCAATCTCTGCGCTACCTCTGAGGCAGTGCACCCACGCCGCTCATTCCCACAACTCGTCCACAGCCACAGCCTGGTCGGCCCCGCCGCAGCCCCGGCACAGCAATCCACAGGGAGCAGTCAATGTCAAGTCGTCAAGAGGCAACCCACCAGAGGAGACACTGCACTGCTGCCGAGTCACTTCGGTGGTGTTCAGTGGCACCTGTTCTGATCTAACATACGCAGGACACCACCTACTAAGCCCCCTACTGACAATAATTGCTTAGTCACGGAGCCGGCGTGAGTGAGCTCTCCCTCCGGAGGGGGGACTATCACAGACCTATCTCGGTTTCTCTTGATGCTCAGGTAGATGGATTATTCTCTTGGCCATCTTTCCACTGTGCATCTTTGTGTTAGTGTGTGAGATGGCATTTGTTGGTTGTGTCTTATGTGTCTGCTTATGTGTCATTTTCTCTCTTCTATGTGTCAAAAAATAGTATTAACAGTGTTATTAAAAAACAAACTAACAAAACAAAGCCAGTGTTATTAAAAACAAACAAACAAACAAAACAACATTGGCTAATTATCACATCTACCATTTTAGAACATCATATTGTGTTTGTCTTGCTCCAATTTTGGCTCTGCTTAGTTTCTTACATTTGGTCAAACCAGGTTGTGTTTCTGATATTTGACATGCTGTGTGTGTGTGTGTGTGTGTGTGTGTGTGTGTGCAGTTATTGGTGCTGAAGTATGTACAGAACAAAGATGTGTTTATGCGCTACCACAAAGCCCACCTCACACGCAGGCTCATTCTTCTTGACACATCAGCAGACAATGAGAAGGAGGAGAACATGGTGGAATGGCTCAGGGTAAGGTTTGGGTTTTAAAAAAAAAAGTTTTGTGTGTATGTGTTACTGTCCAGTCGCCCATGCCAATTCAGTGTCACTATTCACAACTTGCTTATTTCATATCAGAAGAGTGAAGCATGGGGGATGGACTTGGCAAGAAAAGGGAAAAAGGAGTGAGGGGAAGGGTGGAGGTGGGGGGAACCTTTTTCAATTTTTAAATCCAATTTGAGGCATGCAGAGCGCATACCTTTTCCCCTTCAGGTTGGTCTCTGCAGATAATAATTAAGTTTTCATGTCTGATGCTAAGTTTTGTTGCTGTACATCTTTTCAATGATAGAAAAGCAAAACGATTAGCAGCAACTCGATTACCAGCTGTGGACACTTTTTAATGAGGGTTATCCTTTTGTTGAAGACTTTTTACCAGCCAAGTCAAGATAATATCTTATACAAATCAGATCACAGACATCTTTATTCGTGAGTGACAAGCATTATGTGCCAAAAAGATATTTGCCATTAGGGTATTGATATTTTTTCAGATGCCTACATTTTAATCATATTTATTTTTTCTTTATTCATTCAGCTTCCCCCTGCTTTTCTTTCCTCCCTCATCATTATGCTTCTTTTCTTGGTTGTAGCATGCAGGTTAACTTTTTAAAAGAAATCATGTGTAAATCTGTGCTGAATGTATTCTTTAGCATGAGCCCAAATACAACCAAAAAGTGTTAAGTGCAGTACCAAGGAAGAACACAGATCAGTGACACATGCACTTATACTCTTATGCATGTACATACATCTACACACTCTGTGACTTTGTTATTTCAAATGCAGGGACATATTTTAATGTACAGGTCATTTTTATGTATGCTTGCTTGTTGGACAGCATGCACCTTAAGAAAGGAATGAGTGTATTCAGTAAGGTTTTAATCTATGTCATTTCTTGTTCACAGCTGTGTTTTTTACTGTTTCGTGTCATTTGACCAACCTCATTCTTCCACTTCAGGTTCATTCATGTTTGTAGCAAGTTGCTTTCCCTTGTTCAGCTGTTTTTTTTTTCCAATTGGATCCTAATTGCATGATTTGTCATGCCTACTGAAACAGGAAGTGGGGATGCCTGCTGACTTCGTCAACAAGCTAGCCCGAATGTTCCAAGACATCAAAGTCAGTGAGGATCTCAATGGGGAATTCAAAGAGTCGCATCGGAATAACAATGAAGGAATTGCCGGTAAGTGACACAGTTAGAGTGTTTATGATACAGAGGAATTACGGTAAATCTGTAGAACAGTTTGAAAAGAAATTGTGTAAAGGGAGCATATTGTATTTTTACTATGTTTTTATCTCTTCTAATGATGTGGGTCATTCAAGACCTTTACTCGTCAGAGTATCCTAAAAAGTTTTACCTTTACTAACATTGTGGATGACCCATACACTTACTCGCTGTGGTATTTTAACAACAGCTCTTTAAAGTATGGGTCCTCCATGACCCCCTCATCGGAAGTGTATAGTTCAACTGACTCAGCTGATTATTTCTTCCCTACTTGGGGTTTTGATAAATACACAAAATTTCATAGAAAATTTGAGATAGTTCAGCTGATATGATTTTAGTGTGTGTCTAACATGTTCACTCACCAGAAAGCAGAACAAAGATTAGATCAGTTTCTTTTTCTGTTCAAAGAACGCATTAGTATATCTTCATTTTTTTTGTTTGTTTTTTAATTGTTTCCACATAGTATGTGTGTGTGGGAAGCCAGTTGATGATTTATAGGCTGACACTATTGTTTGCTTGTTTTCATAGTTGGACATTAAGGGCTGATCGTGTATTGTTTATAATTGTATGCTGTAGGTCACTGACTGTGGTCTGTTCATGTGCTTTGATGTTTCACGTGAACCATGTAGACATAGAAACTGCTATTTCAGACCACAGGTGAGGCAAGTATATAAAGTGTTTTCACATATCACCTTGCATTTGACATCATTTCTTGGCAGTGCATTAGTGTGTGATTGGGTGTGGTCTTAACTAGCTTTGAAACAGCTGTGGTGTTGACATTGTTGTGCTCAATGTTGGTCAGTTGTTGGAAAACATCACAGAGAGAAGTGAGGCAAACAATTTAAGGGTTCAGCACAGTTGGGGGGGGGGGGGGGGGGGGGGGTGGGGGGGGGAATCTCATAGGAATCTTCCTGAATCGGTCACAGTCAGAAGAAAAAAATGCTCAGTCCGTGTAATTAATTGTCCCGTACCTTGTGGGTTCCCAGACGCCATCAACATCAAGATTCTGAATGCTGGTGCCTGGGCACGGACAAGTGAGCGTGTGTCTGTCACTCTACCCATGGAGCTGGAAGACTACATCCCTCAGGTGGAGGAGTTCTATAAAATGAAACACTCAGGGCGCAAGCTGCAGTGGCATCACCTCATGTCCAATGGCATCGTGAGTGGTTTGTGTTCATGCCTAGCTGAAATTTGTGGTCTGCATGACTGGTGGTCTGTGGTGGAGGGACTTGAAGCAGAGTTGTTTGATGTCGATGAGAAGGTGGCCTGTCAACTTTGTTTGAATTTCCTTTCTTTGTCCTTGCCTTTGTCCTCCACTCCACTCCCCACCTCATCTCTTTCTCATCATACCCATTTTCTGATCAAACACATTATGCTGTAATTTATAATCAAAAGAAATTATTTTAAAGTCAAACAAAATATGTCGATGTATGTTTATGGTTAACAGTCTTGAAAAGTCCTTTTGGTTTCAACAGACTTGTGCTAGCATCCATATCGCACTCAAATGATTTTCTATATCTAATTTGCACACATGCATGTACATTGTGTGTAAAACACTTCAGTATTTGGATTGGAAAAAATAAATTCTTGGTGGGGTGTGAACAGTTCTTTTATGATAAAACCTTGCTCTATAAGCAATTCTGACATTTAAATCAAAATGAAATTGGAAGTATGGAAAAGGTTAATATACTCAGAAAATGGAAATTATATAAATGGACAGACAGCAAATGACAATGAAAGCAAGCATAAATAACAGCCCACTGAGTAATATGAATGCACATGGAAGTTGCAGACTGCATGAAAATTAAAGTAAGATAAAAGTCACAGCTGTGTTCTTTCTGCCTTTCAGCTTGGTTTTTTGATTCATATTGCTTTTTTCCTTTCTCTTTTTTTTTTTTTTCTTTGTGATCAGTTTGTTCATGCACCAGTGTTTCTTTTTCAGGTAGTAAAGTGCAGCGTTTTTAACTGATTTGTTGATTTATGTCTTGAAATTCTTCCTTTGCAGTTAATAGTGGTTTTTGTGTGTGCCAGTTTGGTTTATTCTTTTTTTTCTTTTTTTTAGCCTTGACAGTCTGTTCCAGATCACCTTCAGCAATGACATGGGTCGTTATGATCTGGAGATCACCACGTTTCAAATGGCAGTGTTGTTTGCCTGGAACCAGAGACCCAGAGATAAACTGTCCTACGAAAGTCTGCGTCTGGCTACTGAACTACCAGACGCTGAGCTGCGAAGAACACTGCTGGTTTGTTCCACTTTATATTGTACCAAAGTCTGACCAGTTGCTCTGTTCTCAGCCTGTTTTGATATGGTCTGGTGGCTTGAGTACGGGCATAATTATAAGTGTGTATTTGTGCATATATACATTCTGGTTTACTTTGTATATTAGAGTATTGCACATGGAATTGATTACAAATAAAAGTGTGTGAATATTTGTGAATTTCTTGTAGTGAAAAACTGAGGATTGACTATAAATAAAAGTGTGTGAATATTTGCGAATTTCTTGTAGTAAAAACTGTTTTGATTTATATACTGCTCAAAACAATTGAAAGGCCACTTGGAAATTCTCTCGCTATTTCACAGCAGAACGGAAACAACCCAAAACAATGCTTTCAAACTTTACTTCAGCCATTAATCAAAACATCAGTGACACAGATTAATGACAAAATTGATTTGAACAGCATGTTTTGTCACTTTCAAGTCCACTACCCATCTTTTCAAAAGTCAGAACGCCAGAGATACACAAAAACACAGTCAGTAATGTGTATGTCCGCCATTTGCGTGGATGCACGCGATGCACCTTTGCCTCATGGATTGAGTCAGAGTCCTCAGAGTCATCTGGGGTATTGCCTGCCGCTCCTGCTCAAGAAACTGGAACAGCTGGTTGTGGTCAACTGGGGGGGTGGTGATTGCTTTGAAGTCGCTGGCCCAGCACATCCCATAGGTGCTCGATTGGATTAAGGTCTGGTGAGAAGGCTGGCCAGTCCATGTGGATCACGTGTTGCTGCTGAAGAAAGTTGTTGACGACTCGAGCCCTGTGAGGTCTGGCGTTGTCATCTTGAAGTACCGCGCCTGGTCCAATAGCTTGCTGTGCTGGCAGCCCAAGGGGCTGCAGGATGCCATCCCTGCAGCCGACACTGTTGAGGTTGCCTTGCACCATGTGCATGGGGGGTTCTGTAGTTCCGTGCCATCCCTCCCCACACCATTATGGATCCACCACCATAGCGATCACGCTCGCTCACGAGACAATCGTGATAGATAGCGTTCTCCTTGCCGCTGCCAGACACGGTTTCTGCCGTCATGAAATGATAAGGCAAAGCGAGACTCGTCAGTAAACAATACTCTTGCCCACTGATCTCTGGTCCATGCTAAGTGATGCTGGGCCCAAGCCAAACGAGCAGCACGGTGAGCTGGTGTCAGGACAGGACGGACGGCTGGTCGTCTTGAGCGCAGGTGTGCCTCTCTCAACCGGTTACGAATGGTCTGGTCACTGACGGTGACATTGCCAGCTGCTTGCAGCTGCCCCCTGAGTGTGTCGGAAGTGGCCGTTCTCTGCCTCAGAGCTGCCTCAGAGCTGACAGGACAACAAACCTGTCCTGCTGCCTGGAGGTGGACCTTGGGCGTCCTGGACGTCTTCGCTCAGCAACACTTCCTGTCTGGTTGAAGCGGTCTCTCAAAGTCTGAATGACTGAATGGGCAACTGACAGTTGACGACCAACCTCTTGCACCCCCCACGCCCTCCTGAAGCCACGCAATTGCCTGCCCTTGGTCATCCTGACTCGGTTGTTGTCTCTGAGGCATGGTTGCAAAAGTGCCGTAAAGACAGGCATAAATGCCCACCAGTCTCTCAAAACTGGCTGACCTGTGTTCAGATAAGACATGGGTTGCACGTGCATTGCAGTATTCCTGCAGTTCAGATGTGCTCTGTTGCACAGGCCTGTTTGATTTGCACCCTTTTTTTTTCGTGCAGTATGTGCACATTTCAGTTCACTGCTGTGATGTGCATGACACAGACTGAGTTGGTTTCTGATCAAATTCAAGTTGACTGATCAGGCATGTAACCAAATTCAGTAAGTTTGGGTGGGTGCAGTGCCGTGTTATTGGAAAAAATAAAGTCAAACAAGTACCCTAAAAAGTGGTAGTGGCCTTTCAATTGTTTTGAGCAGTATATATTACTGAAGAGTTTATATATTTACAGAGTTATTTATTATATTTTCTGTGAAACAGGATCAAGAACTAAAACTTTACGTGTAGAATTATATTCACCACCAAACTCATTATCTATGGAATAGTATGAATTGATCTGAAATTATGTTTAGATATTGAAAGATCTTACTTTATTTATTGGTTAGTATATATTGGCCTGAAATGATTGTTCTTAGTTTGAAAATACAATTAAAGGGTTGAATTGCACTGATGTTTTGTGAGTATGTGATTTTGAGATTGCTGATGTATTTTTGAGTTTTTAGTTATCGTCCGCTTCTTGATAAAGAAAAATGCATGTGAAGTGACCTGAAATCCATATTTGTTCCAGTCATTACTGTTCTTTCCCAAACTGAAACGTCAAGTGTTACTGACGGAGCCAGATGTCAAAGGTCTGAAAGACATTCATGATGGAACCATGTTTTGGGGTCAACCAGGAGTTTGCTCTCATGTGAGTATTTCGAACAGTACATCTTTTTTTTTTTTGTAAATAAAAGAGGCATTTCTTTCCATCGTTAAAATGTTTATAAGTTTTACTGATTTTAGTGTGGACTTAATGGTCTGCAATATAATACTTGTCTGATGAACAAATTTGGAACTAAAGCTCTCCCATCTGGAATTGCGATGTGAGGAATGTTCCAGAAGTGGTGGTAGCAATTTTAAACCCTCTCTTGGGAAAAAAAAGAAGGAAAGAAAGAGAAGGGAAGAGGGAAAATAAGTCATTTTCAGAGGCAGGGGTCGGACAGTGGGATGGGTGTGTTAACAAAAACGTTTTGATAGAGAACTGGTGACAGAGTATGAAGGAGAGTCTCACTTTTGGCAACTCACAAGTTTGTGCAATTTGTTTTACAAACACCCCTGACCCCATCATCCTGGAGTGATATGTGAAGCTATGCATGATATGCTGTTTGTACCCAGGTCTTGAATGCTTTGGAACTTTGACAATGGACAGGGTAAATTCAAACACTGTTCTCATGGACTTCTCGTAGATTGATCACAGAACTGAGACAAGGAGCAGAAAAAGACTGGCCAGTTGTGGAAAACGTTCTGATGCTGTGAGAAGAATTTATGCTGATCGTGTACTAGATCAAGAAACCCTAGTCAAATCTCTGGTTGAACACAGAAATTCTTTTTCTTCTTCTTCTGCGTTTGATTAATCGTTTAAGCATGCGTGTCCTGATTTCATCCCTGAAACCTGTGCAATAGCAGACACACTCCAATCAAGTTTTCTGTAGAGAGACTTCATCTTTCGCTGAGGACTAAAAAGCCCTACACTGTGAGCACAGGGGAATAGTTTGTCGCTGGCAGGGTTCGTACGCTCCTTGAAACGCCTTGAATTCTGACAGGGAATTTCAAGACCTTGAAAACCTTTGAAAATCAATAAAAAATGTGGTTCTGTTGATCAAACCTCCTTGAAAACCTTTTAAAATCAAGCCTTCAGCTCCAAAAGTCTTTAATGTGGCCAAAAGAAATGGCAGTTTGATTTTTCAGCATTCAGGTTAATGAAAAATTATTTCAAAACAATATTTTTCAGGTTAATGAAAACTATTTCAAAACAAATTTTTACATAGTCGCGATCCTGCATTTTAGTCGGCGATTGTACCAAGGGAGATAATTTGTAACTTCAATTTTGATGAAGTTACAAATTATCTCCCTTTGTAAAATCGCCGACGACAATGCAGGATCGCAACAATGTTTGTAAAAATTTGTTTTAAAAATAATTTTTCATTAACCTGAACGCAGAAAAATCAAACTGACATTTCTTTTTTCAATTTTTACACAAGTGGTTTAGCCTTAAGAGGAGAGGTGGCACGAAATTTTGACAATTTCTTTGAAAAGTCATGTTTTGGGTTTTATGCGTTTTTGTGCTCAAGAAAGTCTGTTGAAAACATCTGTGATGTTCATTTCGTCTATTTTCACATTTTTCATGTTAAAAAAAATGACTTTATTTGAAAGAGGTGTGTGTGAAAATTGTTTAACTTCTTTATTTTCAAATGCCATTTTCTCAGAATCACTTTTTTCGACAATGGTTGTTGTGCAAGGAGTACAATATCTCTGGATCCAGACTAGCTTGCTTCATAATATTTTTTTTTTCTTTTGATCAGAAATGATTTCTGTATGCAATTATATTTTATTTATAAGTCAAAACAGCACACATCAATTGCTATTTATATTGGAATAATTCAAAGCAATGAAACGCGAAGCCTGATGGCCACCATATTGAAAAAAAAATATTGAAAAAAAGCAGTTTAGATATATAAGAATCCTTTTGTAATTGCATTATGATAGTTCAGCAAAGCAATATATAAAAAATCCTTTTGTAATTGCATTACTTAGCTCAGTAAAACAAGAAAAGTCATGTTTCAAGTGCCAAACATGTCTGCTATGTGATACAAATACAGTTCTTGTCATGAACCTTTTTTTTTTTTTTTCATTTTTCATCATTTTGCCCCAATTTGTGGTCCTCAGATCACACATGAGCTTTGAAATGACCCAAATATGTTTTTTCTATGTTTTTTTTGTTTTTTTTTAAACATGAACACTAGGAAAACAAAAAAAAAGTGTTAAAAGAACAATGTTTAAATTTTCATGCCACCGCTTGCCTTGAAATAAAATAAATGCTCCTTGAAGACTCATTGAATTTTGTTCTTGGGAGTACGTAGGAACCCTGACTGGGGTGTCCTTCACCAGGGTTAAGAGCTTTATAGCGCTGCGCTTGATTGCATAATGGCCTGTCATGGGATGTGGGGTATTTCAGTGGAGATAACAGTGCCACCTGTTATCCTGCGCCATCCTGCTAGGAACATCACCATTTGGTCCGGGACTGCTTATTCGACCAGACAAGCCTGACTTATTCACAGCTTACCCTCATATCTAGGGGCATCCCCCTGTTAACTACCCGGTGACCTGCCTGGTCGGGGCTGGTCTCCCCTGCTGCAGAGACACAGAAATCATCTCCAGGAGAGAATTTTTCTTTTCAGTTTTCCTTCAACCTTTAACCATATGGGGTAATCAGGAAGAAGAGACCAGAAGCAAAAGCACACTTCATTCATGTTCTTAACAGCAGGAGTCGCATCTGGCTGAGAAGGGTGATGAAAATACTAAAGATGATGACCAGTGTTGAAACTCTTCATGAATGCTAAAACGAAAGGAAACGGAAGTAAAAGTAATATCTCTTTGTTCATGACAAGAAAACTTCCGGTCCACTTAATGCAAAATTCTTTGTAATCTGTTAATCAAGGAAACTGGATAGGAGAAGAGGATGTCATAAGAGAAGTGCAAATACTGTAAGATCCTGAGTAGCAATTTCGGGTGTCAGTTTTTGCACATCATGGTCCACCCAGTGAAGAGATCAAACTGTTTATCTCTTTCAGTTTTACATGGAAGAGCACTAGTTCCTGTGTTGCTACACCAAAGTGTATCAGTTTCTTTGATGTGAATATCCAGATTACCATTTGTGTGGATGTGTAGACAAAGACAAAAATGTTTTCCTATGCAGAGTAATGAAATAGCTGGTCTCGTAAAATTTTATGCATGGTAAACCTCTGGGATGTTTTGCTTTTGATAAAGCATCTGGTGGGAAAGATAGCAAGATTAGGCATTGTTGCCAACTGTGATCTACCAGTTTTGTCACAATAATTGTCTAGTTGCTTTCAGTTTTTTATTATCTCTCCTTACCCTCCCCCTCTTCCTCTTATTTCCACATTTTTACACTCTTGGCTGAAATTTTGTTTGGCCGATCAGAAAATATCCAGTTGGTCTTAAGTGTGCTTGGTTAGAAATAGGTTAAGATTGTACTTCAGTGTTTTCATTCTGGCCTGAAACTTCTGAGCCATAGAATTATTTTTAAGAGTTTAAATTAGGTATTATATAAAGACTGTTGAAGTGACAATGTCCATTGTTTATTTGACCTTTAACTGTGTGTTTTACGGAAAATCATTGGCAGTTGTTAGTGATCACGGTTTACATGATCAGATTGCTTATCTTCATTTATGGCTGGCTGTTTCCTAGTGCTAGGAATAAGAGATTATTGTGGTTATCATGAGTCAATGCTTTCCACACAAGATTGCTGTATATCAGTATTTGTGGAAAAAACAGCCTGCATTGTTTTGGTGATCTTAAGAATGTCTTGAATGTGTGCTTTGAAACTTACAGCAAGAATGGCAAGGTGCAGAAGAGAGGCAAGCTGAATTTGATTGGCCGACTGCAGCTGTCAACAGAGAAAAGCAAAGAGGAGGACTATGAAGGAATTATGCAACTTCGTATTCTTCGTGTTCAGGTCAGTTTATATCATGTTACTGGTAATGTTCATGAGGACAGTCACTGGCTTAAGTAACAGACATGATTACATTTTCACTTCACTTGATGAATTTCTTAAACAGCTGTTCAGGAGCTCATCAAAGGAGCAAGATGATCAGTCATTCAGTATTCTCTTTGTGATCAGAACACATTTCCCACCACATCATGTTTCCACTTTTCTCTCCTGGCCAGAATAAGTCATATTTGATACTTCATCTGATAAGGTTTATTTGGTAAAAGTTAAAAAAGTAGTGGCCCGTGTTTGGCTGATCAGTTCCCAGAGGAAACTTGATGGTAAAACAAAAGTGTTAAAAGTTTGTAGGAACAGATATCTGATTGGATGATAATGTTGTTCAGATTTTTTTTATCCATAACGATACATGGATAAGGGATTCTGGAATCCTAGCGCAGCAGTTCTTAAATCTTGTCAGTCTTTTGTCATAAATCTTGTCAGTCTTTTTGTCATTATCATAGGAGTCAAATTGAAGGATTGTCAGACAAATATGCATAGATTTTTCCCCACACACCCCCACCCCAATCTGTCATGCAGTAATAATCCATTGGGATGTTTTGAAGTATTGAATGAGAAAGTAAGCATATTGCTGCGAATCAGCAAATTTCAAAATGCAGTTACAAGAGTGAAAAAAAAGTAACCACCGTAGTTTTTTACATGTATACTGTATGTCCTCTTACAGGAGGCAATAGTGAAGATCATGAAGATGCGCAAGAAAATCACCAATGCAGCCCTGCAGACGGAGCTGGTGGAGATCTTGAAGAACATGTTCCTGCCCTCTCGGAAGCTCATCAAGGAGCAGATCGAGTGGTTGATAGAGCGCAAGTACATGAAGCGCGATGAGGACAACATCAACCTCTTCATTTACATGGCTTAACCCTAGCAGGGCTCTGTAGGAGCTTGGTCACCTCTCGCAGCAGCAGCAGTCTTCATTTCCCCTGTTGGAGCCACAGCAGCAGTTTCTGGGTGAAAGATGGACATCTTCAGAACTCTCTGTCTCTTTCTCCTGTGATTCACCTCGGTTGTGGCACAGCTCCAAGAGTGGAGATGACCAGAGCTAAGGGAATGATTGATTCGTTGAAGTGAGGAGAGACTAATAATGCTTGTTTGTTGTTTTTTTTTTCCAAGAGTGTGAGACGGAAGATCAGATTCCCTTGTGAGCTCCAGGACATTGATGCAATCATGTGTGCGACATTCTTCGTATCTTATTCTAGTATTTCTGTCTTTTTCAAGCTAAAGAGAAATAATCAGATTGACCATGAGGGGAGACTGAATGAGGAGCCCGTGTGTCCATGTGTAAGTTTTTATGTGTGTGTATGTATGTTTGTATATAAGTTTTCATGTGAGAGTGTGCCTGCATGGACGCAAACAGGGGGTCTGGTAAGATCTGTGACAATTAACAGATAACAGCTAAAACCATGGTTAAACACTTGCTCATAGACCACTTCACAGAGAATCCTTGGACGTATAAAGTTGAAGTGACCTTGTCAAAAAGAATGGGCCATAGAAATCTAAGACAAAACAAAAAGAGAATGAACAGAGTGTTTGGAATGGTTAGGTTGTGCCTGAAGAAGTGTTAGGTCATCAGGAGTCAATCACAGCAGTTTGAAGATGAATGACCATGGTCACAATTGCTTGAAGGTAAATAGATTGAAAAGGGAGAACCTTTGAATATTTCACTTGCCCATCTTTCATGCCCCTATGCTTACTTTTTTCAGTAAGTGTCCTAGTGAAGGTTAAATGCAGGATACTTCATCCCAGTGCTTCTGCTACCACTTTTTTACATGTTGTGAATTTACAGTACAAACTAATTATGTTGATCATTAGTTGCATAGTAGAGGTTAGGTTTTAATTGTTGCTGATGGTAGGCCGAGACATGGCTTTCACAATGAAAATTTTTCAGCAAGGTAAACCTCCAGACTGTTAAGGAGAATAGCTTTCTTGTGAAGCAATATGAAATGTTAATATCGTTTTATTAAGCGATATAAAAGTCAGGACATGCCAGATTAAAGTGCATCTAGAGAAAGTGTCAGGTGATTTGGGGACTAGATCCTGTTGCCCCTTGGGCAGTCAGTCCATCAAAGGAACTACTTGTCATAAAATCAGTATAACACTGTCAACGTTTTTGCACTCTTGGGGCCCCATTTGTTCTGTGGTTGGCATAATTTAATTTTCAGATTTGATATAGTTTTTTTTGTAAATGTGAAATCTTTTGGTCTATAACCTCTGTGTATGTAGTTCTTGTGTGGGTCATCACATAACAACCACACACGCATACTGTCTAGAACGAGGGTACGGAACACAGGCATGGATTTCTGTTATCAATGGATGAAGTTTTGTCAAACGTGTTTTTCATGCCATTTGCTTCATAGACTAAGGGCACAAAACAGGTGGTGTTCATCCATGCAGAGGTTAAGATCAGGATGAAAACACTCTGTAGTCTGATTCATGACACTTCCATCAATTGCTGCATGCTGGTGTGGTGGCGGCTGCATGCTCAAAGAGAGAGAAGCTGTGAAAAGATTCGGGTCTCCAGTTAGGAAGCAAAGAACATTTGGAAGTGGGAATGGCTGGATAAGACAGTGGATGGTTCATGAGTCTGTAAACTGTACAGGATGGTTGTGCAAAGTGTTTTGTGTTCCATTGAAATTCAGTACAGCTAGTCTCTACTGGTCAAGTACTACATGCACTGATGTGTATGTCATAAGCACATCAAAGAATACAGAGGCCAAAATCAAAGCTGTCAAAAAATGTCTGGAGCCTCTGTGATTGCAAACACCATTTTGGTTTTTCTCTTTTTCCTGTTTTTCTTCGAAAATATCCTATTTTTCTTTTTAAAAGCGTAAAATCCCGTAGCTTGGAAAAGCATAACACCCCAATTTAACTGGCATGCAAAGTACATCTCCATACTGCATAAGCCATGAGATGTGGTCAAATGAAATAAATGTGAAGTGCAACCTCACAGGATTTTTTTTGGTCGTTTTGTGGGTTTAGTATATTGGCCATATCATGGCGTTTACAGTTTGATGTGGTGCAATATGTGACACCAAATGTCTGATTGTGAAGATTAAGGTCCCGAAAGATTTCTCTCAGTCATATTGTTTGCTTGGGCTTTCCATCCATTTCCTGGTCTTACTAATCAGTCCTCATTCTTTTCCCATCTCAGTTCAAATTATGGTTTGTATTTGCTGTTGAGTATTAATGTGTTAGCAGTCGAATTCATTTTTATAATTCATAGATCTGACAGCACTCTCATAACTGCTCTCTTTACACTGTTTATTCTTCTTCTGGTTCCTGGTCATTTATTCATCAATCATGATGTCGTTTCTTTCTTCAGTTTGCCTTTTTCTTTGTACATGCCTGAGCCAGTTTTGTATGTTGTGCTGTTTACTTTCTGGCTGACTTTAGTTCAAAGGAGTAGTGACGTTGTCCCCTTTCAACATATTAAGATTCCTCAGTGCTGATTTCCATTGATGTTTCCTGATGATTGAAGAAAGCAGCTGTCACCATTTTGTTGCTCACACAGTGCCATTTGGTTCATCAGTCAGTCTGTGATTATGGCTTGGCTAATGAAGCTGTCCAGAAAAACTCCGTGAAGTTCTAGAAAAAAAAAACCTCAGGTGAAGTATTGTAAGAATCCAGTGAGAAGTGGAAAAGCAGAATGCCATAGGTTTGGATTGGTTTGGATTATTGCGACATGATGATGAAAGTAAACTATGTTCAAAATTTAGAATATAGGGCTGAGCAGAGGACATTCATTTTGCTGCACAACCACCAAAGTGCTTTGGTGCTTATGCTCATTATTTGACATGTTCACAGCCAAACATATTCATACATTTACATGCATGAAAATATACTAAAACACACACAGGGGTGCGCACATGAATAGTGTGCGTGTGCACTCTACATTTTCCTGTTCATGCGTTTATAGGGAAGATTTGACAGCAAAATGTCTCTGCAGTTTATCCTCCCACCCCTCTTCCAAAGTTTGTACTTCTTCTGAGATATTGCCTCTTCTTTTGATGTTGATGTAAATAAATAATGCTTTCATTTCTTTTCAGCCAGTAAGCTTATTTCATACCAACATGTGTGTTGTTGAGAAGTGAAGTATGGTTGGAGCCAGAAATAAAAGAATGCCTTGATATTTAGTACTGACGTAAGTAATGTTGCAGGCTTTTGTTTCAAGAGTTATTTTCACCGGTTGGAATGTAAGGCCCGCCTTGACGATTTACTGTTGCAAAAAAACTAGATAATTTCATCTGTCACAGCTGAAAAATTCCTTGGTACATGCACTGACACATAATGTCTTCATCTATCACAGAAGAAAAATTCCTTGGCACATGCAGATACTTAGATGATGTCTTAATCACTCATAAATGATATTCCAGTGAAGCAAATGTCGGAGAAACCATGGATTGAATAATGAACAAAAGTTGTGTGCTTGACATAAAAACGTATGGAGTGGAAGTGGACATACGTAGCAAACCAAGTGTTGTGTATTTGGCCGATTTCCTCCAAAGACTTTCTTTTTTCTTTGTAGATTGATGTGGTAAAGATGTCCTCCAGTTTAGTGTATCAGATGATAATGAAGAATGAGGCTTGAGTTGAAAGCCAGCAGGTAATAATTAATAGATTAGTACAGTTTCTGTTTATTGTAGGTTTGCTGATGTCACAGAAGTTGGTGTTCGATGATAAACAGAACATGTAACAGTACATGAGATGTAGGGGTCGTCATGAAATAAAAGCAACAGCACATAGATGAACAGTTGCATTAAATTTATTTTTCCTCTTTTTGGGTATTTATGTTTCAAAGGGGATGTTGTTGTTGTCGTACCCTGGCTGAAAGACTCCAGGGATGATCCAAACAGCCGAAGCATTTGAACGCTGTAGTACAAATGCATCAGTTGGGGATGTTAACATTATGTGTGTGACTGTTTTTGGTTACCCCCACATGGGCAGCCACACTCCGACTTAGGGGGACAAAGGGGATTATCGCATCAACAAAACTAATAACCACCAGCCACTGGTTGTACCAATTTCCATGGTTCATGCTGTCTGTTGAGATCAGCCAGTCATTTTGTCGTTTCATGGTTTACTGGAGGCCTTGTGAGAAGTGCACTATGAATCAAAATAGTCTATACACATTAAAGAAAATATGAAGTGCCCCAAAACGGTTTCAAGACCTTGTCTTGTTTTGTGATAATTTCCAGTGTTACTAGGATGGCTACAATTCAGTTTCAGAACTGGAGGGATGGCCACAGTTCGCTTTCGGGATTGGTGACCCTTCCCTACATCCACCCCTTGCAAAAATGTGGATTATGTAATCACTGGCTTTGAGGGAGAAAAACGGAAGGGTAAAAAAAAAAAACCCACATCAAAACTTGTACAGCTTTAGCCAAAAATGTTTCAACTGAAATGTTTGCAAGTTGAATCCAGATTTATTCCACTGTCTAAACTGTTCTTTACTAAATAGTTTGCAAGCTGAATCAAGATTTATTCCACTGTCAAAACTGTTCTTTACTAACTAGTTCCAGAACAGCTGATTTAGAAACAAGACAAAAAGTCCAGTGTTGTAACAAACAAGTTTTTTTTTTCTTCCCTGTATTTCATACTGCAGTAAGTAATAGCCAAACAGTTGAAATCTTTATTTCAATGCTGCATGTCTCTCAAGCTTTCTTCTTTGTTTGTTAACACCCCTCTCCTTCCTGCTGTCATTTTTTTTTTTTTAATATACACTGGGAAGGAAAAAAATATTGTAAGCAGTCTAAAATGAAACTTGACTCCTGTGACTGTATAAGCAAATGAGAAAACAGGGAAAGACACAAGCTTTATATCAAAATTGGTCAGTATTCAGAGGCCAAGTAGGACGGGGAATTTGCAGAATTATTTCTTTGAAAGTTTTCGGTTTTTTTGACAGACAAGGTGAAACAAAATTTCCATATTGTACATGTTTCGCTTGACGTTACTTGATTCCAATGGCTTTCTTTTCATTTCTTAATTGTTTCCACATACGCAACATTAAAGTTCTGTAAAGTATGGAGATAAACTGTCCATTTATATGACAACAATTAAGAGATTCGTTCTTTTCTCTAGGCTGCTCACAATGAATTTTAGAGTTAGGTTCCTTAGCTTTGCAAGGATAGTGTGTATGTGTGTATGCGTGTGCAATGTGACTACAGATGTGTAATATATAACTTAAGTAAATGTACATATAACCCATGAAGGAATGATGCACATTGCATAGGACTGAGAGTGGGTAATGAAAGGAAACCGTGTGCAAGTTATGCTCAGCATATTTAATGGATCTTTGAAATGTCTTTTTGAATGTTGTTCAGTTCAGATTATGAAAGGGTTTGAATGTTTGTGTAATAATTAAGGTCTCGTATGGCATGTGATGAAATATCAAGTTTGGACAAGTTGCAATTCTGAATGTGTCTTATTCTTACATCATGAGACGTGATTTTGAGGCTTTTGTTTTTCCTCCATTGTGTGAAACCAAGTTATCAGACTTGATAACCAAACCATGGAAGCTAAAATAAAGGAAGTCAGTTTTATTACACAGTGTTTCTGTATGTGTTTGTGTTCAACTGAGGATGTGCTATTGTATGCAGAGAAATGAGGTAAGAGGTGTTTACATAGAAGATAACAGCTGTTCATGGAATTATCTGATATGTAAATTTATCCACAAAAAACTGATGAGCCATGCAACAACAACAAAAAACAGAAAAAAAAAATCGTTTACATTTGTGTGCGCGTCTCACTGTCAGTTAAGGAAGTGAAAACAGCTGAAAATTCACACCTGGGTGGTTTGTTTCATGTCCCTTAGTATCTATTTTCACAGAAAGATTCAGGATTGAAAATGATTCCATAATGTTGCAGCTTCTGACCTGGTACACAAAAAGACTAGAAAGAACTCCCACATTGAAATGCTCTGTGTTTGAATGGTTAGAATGCGGGAATGGCATGCTAGAGATCACAGACTCAAATCCCACAAGGAATTTTTTTTCATTTCCTTTTAAAGTTACGGGCACTGTTACCAACATCATTCCAATGGTTAACAGCTGGGACTGATAAAAATCTTAATCACGACATTACAACTTACAACTGAAACACGTGTGTGCACTCTTACTAACATTGTTCCAATGAGCTGACAGCTGGGGCCAATATAAATCTGAATCAAGACACTGCAGCTGAAATGTGTCAGTACCAACAGGATTCATTAATTTATTGTTGTCTGGAAACAAAGCCACCTTGCACTTAAGTGAACACACAACCCCCCCTCACCCCTTTATCTTTGAACTCTATTTAGCAAAACAATATGGAGTAGGATTGGTGAGCAGGGATAGGGCAAGTTATCCTCACCTTTGTCAAGTTTTCTTCTAGGTTAGCTAGGTTTTGAGGAAGCAGAATTTACAGGGAGTAAACGATAATAATGAATTATCTAAACTAGCCCAACACTTTCTGAGAAAGATTCCATGTTGAACAGAAAAGACATTATTCTTAAAAAGCTTTCCCATTTTTTTTTTCGTCTTAGTCTATAAAAACTTCAAAACAATATTAAACGAAAGGAGACTTTATGAAAAGAAAAAAAAAGTATATACATTTTTTTTTTGTTAAAAAAAAAAAAAAAAAAAAACTGCATGATATTAATGAGAAAGAACAAGAGATGTAATGAGAATAAAAACAAAAAACAATCTATAATTTGTCTGCACTAATGAAACTGAGTTGGGGGACAGAAATGACTTCATAATAGTAACTTGTCTCAAGTTCCAAATGACTTATTATTTGGGGAAAAATTTTTTAGCCCATTTTTGAGAAAGAAACGGAGACTATTAAAAAAAAAAAAAAATTAAAATAACCTGTCCAAGATTTAAAAGATAAAATGGAAAGTACACATAATAAAAAGTACACATGCAAGTTTTGCAAGTGATGATATGGAAAAGAGGGCTGGAAGGGGGAGGTGAAGGAGTGTGGGGTATGGGAGGTTATTTCATTTTCAAATGTCAACAGTGGTGGACTCTTTTTGTTCATCAGAGTAACATATATTTCTTTAAAAAAAAAAAACTGCGAAAAACATGCAGCCCCTATACCTCACATTCATCCACAAGCTTTACTTCAATTTACCCTTCTTCCTTAAAAGCAAAACAAGAAAGTATAGATGCGCCTGAAAGAGTACAGAACTCCAGGGAGGTCAAATGGATCCTGGAAAACACCAGGAAGGTCAAATAGATCCTGGATTCCCCTTTTGACCAAGATCCGCACCAACACTGGTTTGTCCTTGGGCCACATTCCAGTTTCCACCTTTGCAGAGGTAATGAATTAAATAAAAAAAGTAACAAGTAAGTTTACAGATGTGTTGTCATCGTACCCTGGCTAAAAGACTCAGGGATCATCCGAACAGCCTAAGTACTACTTGAACGCTATGGTACAAATGCATCAGCTGGGGCTGAGAACATTATGTGTGACCGTTTTCGATTACCCCGCCACGTGGGCAGCCACACTCTGACTTCGGGGGAGTTTACAGATGTGAATTGCATAGCTCCCCAATGAAAACAAGTGATCCTATTTCTCAAGTTCATAACCACTGTCACAAGATATGTCCAGATAGGTTGGTCCTTTTTGAAGTCATTCTGGGTTACAGTGGAAATTTCGTTCCTGCATATTTTTCTCTCTCTCCTTTCCTTTTCTGATCAATTTAAACACAAACATACATATAGACACAAACGCACACACAAATCATTGTTTGTAATTTTGTCTCTTTCTATTCTTCTTTATGGTGGACTCACACTGATAAGCGACAGGTGAAAAGTCCGTAAAAAGTGAACTTAAGATGATAACTACAATGAAGTTAATAACATGTCTATTTTCCTCTCAGTCCCCACACAGCATCCATTCTCTCGCATCACACCATATTTCCATCTAAGATTTCCATTCCGTCCTCTTACACACCACTCCCCCATCCCTCCAGCCCCCTTCAAACCCATCCCTTCCAAGAACTGCCAATGCACAATGATGACAGACAATGGCAGTGCTCATTCTGTGATAATGAGTTCATTCAGAGCCCAGTCCTCAAAACTGCCGTCCGGTAAGTATCTGCGAATGATGAAAGGAATTTTTCTGGCCCTGGAACGCAAAAAATCGTAATGAACATATCATCCATTACTGGAACATATCTGTGTTCTGGCCCTAAAGCTAAAACTAAATCTCCATATACATACACTTGAATTTTTTGGCCCTAAAGCTAAAACTAAATCTCCATATAAATACACTTCAATTTTACTGACTATTCATTAAAAACCTGCTACATAACAACTCGTAAGATATGGACAGAAGTTGGTTCACTACCCTGTTTACATTTTGCTTAAAACTTGATTATACTAAGGTGGGTAAATTACAGTTGACTGATGCAATAATCACAGCTTTCCCACTCCTTTTAAATTTTCTATTTTGTTGTTCAGAACTTGAAAATCAAACAATCAAAATAATAACAGAAAAAACAAAGCACGTCTGAAGGAAATGAGCGTGATAACAAAAGACCATGCTTACTTCAGTTCCTTCATGGCAATGTGTAGAGGATCTGTCTCCCCTTCCAATTCCACCATGACAGGAGCACACATGCTGTAATCAATAATTTAACAGAAAGATTTTCAAAATATCCCCGACTCCTACTGGCAGTTTTTGAAGCCCTAACCTGATGAAAACTTACTTGAAAGCTCAACCGCATTTCATTTGTTGTTGAAATTTAAACAACTGGATCCCAGTATGTGCTTTACATACATTAAAAGAGATTAAAGTGATTTTTCTTGGCTGTTAGTGTTACATGTTCTTATCATGAAAACCACAAAATAGAAAATTCTTTGAAAAAAAAAAATCAATGTGATTGTAAGGAAGACAGCAGCAGAGATATAAGACATGGAGAAAGAGAACAGAAATACACTGGAACAATGGGTACAAAATACTGTTTTCTGAGCAGAATTAACAACTTTAGCAACAATAACAGACATATGGGATGGGAGAATCTGTAGTAAGAACCAATCTGAAATTTGAGGTTTATGTTTAACATAAATCATATGCACTGAAACAACATTAAAACAATTTGTCAGGTCATAGATGTATTGCATATTAAACCAGGATGATTGATAGATAGATTTACAGCATAGTTACAAATGTGGTACACAAATCAATACTTACGCAATCTGTAATGCTCTTGTTCCTAGAACTCGAGCTCGCTCATATTTAGTCATGTACTTTGTGGTGATCCTTTTGGAAGGGTCAAACTGCTCCTGGCTGACTTTCCGTCAGCACTTCCATCTTCTCCTCCCCCTGACATTGAGATCAACATGAAATTACCAATTTGATTCTGTGAATGCTCTCTGAGCTCTAGCTCTCTTACACAAACATGCATTTATGTGCACGCATACACACACACACACACACACAAACAAACACACACACACAAAGAATGGAATACACACACACATGTACACAAATCAAATAATTGGGCTCAAAACAACTATTTTGGACACAGTCGCAAGTATTAAATCATGACATAGTAACAGAACTATATATGTGAGACAGCGAGCGAGAGAATGTGAATTTCTCATTTCATGTGTTTGTGTGTATAATACTTATATGCGAGTACCAAGTACATGTATGCATCTATGTACTCTGATTTTATGTGTGTGTGTGTGTGTGTGTGTGTGTATGTGTGTGTGTGTGTGTGAGACAGAGACAGAGACAGAATGTGTGTGTGTGTGTGTGTGTGTGTGTGTGTGTGTGTATGTGTCTGTCTGTGTGCGAGTGTAAATTCAATCAATCTAGTTTTAAATGTGATACTTTATCTTCAATTACATCAGGCCTGTAACAACTTTTGATGATCAAAATTTTTAGTCTTCCTAAAAATGTTTAAATCTTTTCTTTTGATGTAAACAGGAAAAGCAAAGTATTGTTTACAAAACCCAAATCTGACAAGTGTTGTGACCTTTAATGTAAACAATGAATCAAAAGTAGATGATAGCTTACTGAATAAAAAGTTTATGAATTTTATAGTACATAATAACTACCTTTAATAATATCAGTGGAAAACATGTTCTGAAATACCCAACACAAAACAGTGCTAAACGACCTCGCTAATTAAGACCTATAGGTACATGCATGTAAACAAAAACAAACGCATTATAGCTGAGTACAATGTACCATTTGAAACACTGAATGATACAAAAGGGATTTTTTAAGCATTCTGTCACACAAAACTCTGTGATTTGTAAGTTCTAATTCATCTTTTTTATTTTTATCACTATATTCATCTTCCATTACTTTTAAACAATTAAAAAAAAAATGAACTTTTTCCTCCTTTTTCGTGTCATATTTTGAACATTATTCTCTGCTTCTGCTATACATTTTTTTTTTTTCATTGAACAGATCAATCTTAATTTTACTAAACATGAAATTCAAAATATGAATTAGTTTCTTGAAGCAATAAGCTCACCTCATTATCAACAGGCTCATCAAGTGGTTCCTCATCATCAATCTCATCTGCACCCTCATCAAAGCTGGAGAAAAAAAAATCTCTAAGAATGTCACCAACTTACTTTTCTTTTCAAAATATCATTTATATTTTCTACATCCATACATGCACAGACACTTATCATCAAGTGACCTACTAATAAGACAGAATAGTATCTCGATAACATAGCTGTTAAACTTAGATTGTATGGGCTGTTCTTAGGTAGCCTTCTGGGTAAATGATGGGCTACGGCTGTGGTGGTTAGAGTTTATTCCTGGGGAGCACTGTTAGCCGGATTGGGCTGGTCATAATACTCTTAAACTGTTCATAATAGGCTAAACTTTTTATGTTCTTTTCGTTCAACTTAAATCCAAGTTACTGAAGCAGTGAAGGTATAAATAATGAGGTGGTGTGACTTTCAAGCGTGCAAAATGAAACCTGAAATTAAATAGGTACACATGTGGCAAAACCAAACTTTTCTCTTTCTTGAATCAACGTATGTTGATTATGATTGTGTATGATTAATGTCATCACATAATGATGAACACTATTTTAAAAACTGTGTATAATATTATAATTCATGATGTTGAGAGTATGACAGCACACAAAGGCGCCGTGTTTAGTTTCACGTCGCACGTGTTGTGTTGTGATGTTGAACTTCGACCAGCTAGAGACAGAAAATAAAACGTTATCAGCAAAAAAAAAAATCACAACTTTCTAGATTAATAAGTTGATAGATTGGACTGGAATCGAGCTATCACAATAAACACACAACATTAATTAATTCAAATCCACTCACTCATCTCCAAAGTCCTCTTCGTCCGCCATTTTGACAAGGGGAAATAAGGCTTACACCAGGTTTCCAGAGAAATGGAAGGTAGGCTAGTCTCGAGGCCTACCTCACATTTCTTTGTAGGTTTCTCGTAAATACCGGAACAAATCCAAATTCATCAAAACTTCTCGAAACAACTAAAACAAGAATCTGTGTGGTACGAATAATTTGTTTTTAAGATTGAAAAAACGACCGACCTGTGCAAGAACAAATGAGAATACTTACAAATATAGTATTGGATTCAATTTCCGCCTGCAGTCGCCTCATTTTGAAACCAAAATCTAATCGTTCAGACTGATGTCCGTGAGATCTCATTTCTAATCCACTGGTATTAATACGGGGTTCCAATATTGCTATGGTTTCTTTGGTTCTCCAGTTCACGTGGCAATGACTTAGCTGATTTTTATACAAAAGGAACTGCAAGAAATACATTGATGATTCAATTTGTGATGTCTCTCTATTTTCATCTGAAGCTATTCATACTCTGACATGTTCATTCTGGAATATGAGCCAAAAAAACTCGAACATTCAACCCGGAAGCACAGATGGGACTTTTCCAACAAGAAAATGTGTTAACCCCCAAACCGTAAACTAATGCATAGATTGCGGGTTAATGATTGATTAGGCAAATGTGGTATTCAGAACCGGCACCTGCGTATGCATGTGGTCAGATTCTTGAAATTCTTTTTTTCCCCACTGTATTAACTTATTGTTTATGATTGATTAGGCAAATGTGGTATTCAGAACCGGCACCTGCATATGCATGTGGTCAGATTCTTGAAATTCTTTTTTTCCCCACTGTATTAACTTATTGTCTTTATTTGACTGCACTGGTACAAGAGTTCTCTATCAGCCTATTCACGATCATATCGTCTTTTAATCTTCCACTGACGATGTCCTTTGCGTTCTGTTTCGTTCAATCCCAGTTATGAGACTGAATCGAGCATGTAACTCTTCGCCGTTAATCTCTTTAAATACCATCAACTGGGAAACACTTTACACAGTATAACAGCATAAAACTTCATGCCCTTTAGACATATGCAACAAACCTTTTTTTTTCTTTCTCTTTTTTTTTATGCTGCCCCAACCTCTGCGCCACCTCAGAGGCAGTGCACCCACGCCGCTCATTCCAACACCCCGTTCACAGCCACAGCCCGGTCGGCCCCGCCGCAGCCCCGGCACCGGCAATCCACAGGGAGCAATCAATGTCAAGTCGTCTAGAGCAACCCACCGGAGGAGACACTGCACTGCTGCCGAGTCACTTCGGTGGTGTTCAGTGGCGCTTGTTCTGATCTAACATACGCAGGACACCACCTACTAAGCCCCCTACTAACGACAATAATTGCTTAGTCGCGGAGCCGGCGTGAGTGAGCTCTCCCTCCGGAGGGCGCCACCACGTCCGTCCAACGACAGCCCCCATGGACTCGCCGAAACCGGTGACCCCGACGGAACCAAAACAAGGCCACAGACGTGGAGCGACATCGAAATTGAGGCCACCATGAGAGCAGGGCATGAAGGGCCACAGAATTTGAGACATTTTGTTTTGTGTGCTGATTGATGAGAATGAGGATGATGAAGATGATGCTACGGATTTCCATTTTAGTCTGAGACTACATGACAGGGCTGCACTCTACGCTTACTTTCATAATATATCCTGGCGTCAACCAGGCCCGAGAGATACAGGCACCTGCAGTGTTGGTCAGGAAATTTGAACAACACTGTCAGAAACGCATCCATTAAGTGGATGAAACTCGACTGTGTGGTCCCAGTCTCTTTCCAACTGAATCCGCAGCAAACTCAACTCTGGGTAAAAGCCGGCCGGGGCAGAAAAAAACTATGCAACAAACATAATATGACGTAAATCTCACCATTTACCAGGCCGAGAAGCATTGGAGACTCCCAGCACAGACATGGGTATGGGTAAAAACATTCTGCGAGGTCTGGATGGAACACTGCCGAGTCTATCCGGAAAAAAAAAGACTAAAACAACATACATTATGAACCTAAGGCTGACAGGACATTAATTTTGGCCGTTTGTCGTGAAGCTTAATTGTCCCCAGCCGTTCCCCTCCTTTGCTTTCGTGGTGTTTATCCTATCTATCCTTTCCAGTTTTTACAAGAAAATGTATGGTCCCTTTTTAAAAAGCATCACTTGATCCAGAAATAATGAAAAATTACATATCAAAGTGACAGTTGTGAAACCATTCCTTAAGAAGCCATCCCTTGATCCAGCATACTGGAGAGAAAAAAAAAGCCTTTTCAAATCTTGCCTTTTTATCTAATATAGCAAAGATGTCAGAAAAAAAAAAAAAAAAATCAGACCCACCGTACAGCAGTTTGCTGTACCTCGCAAACTTTCTGAACACTCCCCAAACGTCTCCCTCATTTACCACCTCCAGTCTGCATATCGATCGTTCTTGTCACAGTGACGACTCTTATCTAGATCGTGAGAGATCGTTCGTTAGCCCTCGACAACAATTGCGTTGCTCTCCTTTTCTGCTTGATCTGTCTGCAGCCATTGACGTTATTGATCATCCAGAATGCTCCTATCTCGTCCTCAGCGCAATTTTGGATATAAGGCATCGCAGCCTTTGGTTCTACTCTTACCTCCCTGGTCGTAAACAATTTTCACCGGCGAGTATTCCTGTTCTCATTCAGCTCTCCTCAATGG
>JADBJO010000695.1:260000-265000 GCA_016801955.1 Conus betulinus | reverse complement strand
CCGCATGAAACAAGGACAAAGACGACATTATAAATCAATTTTACGAATGAGCACTTTTTAAAAACATTCCATCTAAAATGTTAACCTTATCCAACACAGTGGATTTATGACGTTGTCGCAAAAAGAGGAGTTGTGAGGCTTTTTTCAGGACATCACCCCCTTTTAAAGCCTCAGGACCCAACAGGATGCCAGAGCTCCGCGGGAGTATGTACAGAGCTAGTCGTAACCTTTGTGACTCACATCTCCCACGAACAGAAGGTAATATGGCGGTGCTTCGGAATTAGAATTTAAAAGAACGCGAGGCAGAACACCCACCCACCCCCCCCCCCCCCCCCCCCCCCTTTTTCTTACCCGGCTATGCTGCAAGCTTTCAGCGCAGGAACTGACCAGAATTATCACGCACCGCCTCTGGGACCCACAACTGCCAGACGCTCAGTTGTTAGGCTCCATGCCGCTTCTGTTCAGAGACGTTACCACCAGATATGATATTTAAGTTTTTAAAAGAGGCCAATATTTTTCATTTATCATTTTGCCTACAACAGATTCGTTTTTAATAAAAAAATTTTTTTATCATGTTTGGAAAGAACGTTTTGTTTGTGAATTTGTTTGTTTATGGAATTGATTTTGACATCGTAAAAGCCCTGCTATACGCCCCTGCATTGGGCTGGCTAGTAAACCACATGAAAACACAAAACAATGTTGAAGGTAACGCTTATTTATTAAAGTATAGGAAATAGACAAGATAATTTTCAACAAAGTGTGTGCTCCAGTGCGAATATACAAAACGCACGAAACCATACTTTCCGGATGGCTGTCACTAAGCATTCTCCTGCTGACAGTGGATGGCTGTTAGCGCACTCTTGCTGATTGCCATTTGGGAGTATTGTTTGTCATCATTGCCATTTGGGAGTATTGTTTGTCATCATTGCCATTTGGGAGTATTGTTTGTCATCATTCTGCTGCTGACGGCCATTGGGCCGATTGTTTGTCTGTGTTTCGCCTATTAACAGTGAGTGATCCATCTCCATGATTGCTCTTCTTGACCTTTGTGCAGCATTCAACACGCTGGATCATTCCATTCTTTTGAAACAGTTGAAAGTCACTCTCGGTGTTCAGGGCAAAGTTTATGACTGGTTTGCATATATATGTCACTGGTCGTTGTCAGTCATTTGTCATCGATGGTTGCATGTTGCCCATGGTCCCCTTGTGTGTGTGGTAATATCCAGGACTCTTGTGTTGGGACCTATGTTGTCCATACTTTATTCTCAACCTTTGTCCGAAATTATTTTAATACACAGTTGTGACTTTCACAATTATGCAGATGACACTGAACTGTCAAAAAGTGCACCATCTGATGAATTTTTCTGATGTTCAGTCTAGTATTGAGTATGCATTGACAATGTTCTCTGCTGCATGAACAGCAATAAACTTATGCTAAACACAGAAATGATGCTTGTCGGCACTCTTCCATGAATCAAGCAGTAGGCAGGGGGGTAGTAAACACTGGCGGTGGCGATATTAGTTTTAAACCGACTGTCAAATATCTATAGGAGTCAAACTTGACCAGACATTGTCAATGCAGGACTAGATAAGCGGTGTGTGTCGCGCGTCATTCTTGAAACTCCACTGTATCGCCTAGGTTCGTAAATGTCTTACAACAACTGATGCAACAACAAGACTGTTGATGTACTAATTGCTTCTCTGCTAGCAGAACAAATATCTCGGTTCCAGCGAATTAAAAACTGTGCAGGGCAACTCATCCATAATAAAACAAAACGAGATTACATTACTCCATTACTGAAGGAGCCTCACCGGTTGTCAGTTAATCTCGTTAACAGTACAAACTAACCATTCTTGCCTTCCATTTCTTTGATGGTTCTCTTCCTACATACCTGTCCTGAATGATCTGCGTTCATCATTCATCCCGGATTCGTTGCTTCTCAGTCAGAAACACTTGAAGATACGACATCGAAATGGAAAATTGTTTAGTGAGCGTTCCTGGTTTTGTTGCACCATCTGTGTGGAACTCATTGCCTCCCACACTAGAAACCAGCCCACCTTATCCTTTTTCACAGCACAGCTAAAACTTCTCTTTTTGATCAAGCATTCTGAATATGTTTTCCCCATATTGTGTGTTTACATGATTTCTGTAGTAAGATAGCTGTTATATGTGAATGAATAAAGGCCTGAATGGTGTATGAGTTTCAGTTTCAATTTCATCAAGGAAGTGTCACTGCGTGCAGACAAGTCCATGCACGCTACACACATCCGCTAAGTCAAGACCACATTGGCGTGTGATTTAAATGTGATGGATAAATGAAATAATGACGAAAATGAGAGAATTTAAGAAGAGAGTCTCATGGCTGCGAATAAAAAAACAGATGTCTGACCTACGCATTAGCCAAAGGCGTCGGGTCACAACCTTGGGCACGTACCTAACACTGGCTGGGTGGGTTGGCTGGCTGGGTTGGAAGGAAAAAAAGAAGAAAAAAATGAGGGAAATAGATATTATATAAACTCCTTCATTAGCAGCATATGGGGATATATATATCCAGCGGACGAAAGGCCTCGGAGCAGGCGATACATATAGATCTGTCTTCGAGAGGGATTGCGATAGTTTCCTCATGCAGCTAGTGAAGGGTTTCATATTTATGATATAGGCTACATTTTCCCATTTACTTCATCTTCAACATTTTTTCCCCTCTCAATTTCAAATCTTTGCCAAGTCATTACTATAATGATGGAAGAATTGTTAACCTGCACTTGTTTTCCCCCACTACTTAATTTTTCAGCAATATATATATATATATAAGCTTTGCTTGCACCGTGTTTGTACATGTAGGCCTATTTTTGATTATTGAATGCACATATTTACACCGTGAAAACAGACCATACGCTGGCAACATTTCTAACACAAGGCATCGTTCTGTTCAACGTTATCACCAGAAGATCAGAAAAATACGACGGACAATGCTATTAATCAAGCGTTTTGTTTTGCCCGAAGCCATTTCACTTCACTTTCGGTGACAAATCATTGATGGACTTTGTATGCAATGAAGCAACGCGAGATCTCGTAGTATTATGGGCCGAACCGAGATTTCAAACAACCTGGAAGCCATTTTGTCAAGAAAGGGCTGCTCTTGTCTGATGTTAACAACAAAAAGCGTCCATTATTATTATCAAGAGAAGTGCATTTGAAGTGCGTTTGTAGTTTGCAAAACAATATACAGCTGTCATACTTTCTGTTTGATTAACTGGTCTCTTTGCATTTATTAAGTGTGGACGAGATGACATGATTCGGTTCGATCGAGTCTATTTTGTTTTCTCGAAATTAAGATCGAACTTGTCTTGTTTGACAACGCTTCTTGTGTGCAAAGATTCCATTGTTTACAATGTAAATCGAGTTATCTGTGCAACCTCCAAGTGACTGCTTCATGAGCAAAAGACGGAGAAGACGAGTAGTCTGAGCCGTAAGTTTTTACGCAGAACTTGATATTTCATTCATCATCTTTGCACTTATTTTCAGTTCATTTTCATATATTCGTTTGTGAGAACGTGACTTGCCTTTGGATTTTGCTTTACTCACTTTTTACGTTCATTGAATTGACAGGTATTTTAAGTGATTTCATCCTTGGACACAATAATTCATACAATATATGGTATCAGAAAGGTAGACACCAGGTTGATTGGATTCAGAAAACGGGATCGAATAATGTATTACAAAAATGAATAGAACCTGGTCAAATCGTTGGGGTGGATTGTAACTAGGTTTGAAACTAAGCAGACGTACCGAGCCAGAATAGACTTTTAGAAATTAGTGTGAGATAAGTAGAGTTTGGATATTGATGTTCCAGGTTGTGTAAGTCCAGTTTACATTTGATTTGATAGAATTATTGAATGAGAAGGCAAATGTATTACACAGCAGTACTTTGGTTCACATTAGTAGTAAAAAAAAAACTAAAGGGGGGGGGGGGGGGGGGGGGGGGGGGGGGGGGGGGGGGGGGGGGTGGATTGTCCGTTTTGAATGTTTAATGTACTGTGGTATTGGAAGGCTGAGAGAGGAAGGGAAAAGACTGCGGTTGAATGAACGAGTGGGATGGGTTGAGGGGGTGGGTCAGGGCAGTGAAATAGGGAAGAGGAGGAGGCAGAAGCTTCTTAATCTAAGGAATTTGTAATATATTTGATAAAATGTCTTCTTGTCATCAAGGTTTGTGTTCTGATAGTTTTGAAAAGTTTTATTTGTCAACATTGATGGTGTTGAAATCCGTCACTGCAGATTTTTATCCGTCACTGGGCTGAACTCTTTTCAGTTAGCCGTCTTGGATTGTGAAGAACTTTAAGCACACAAAGTATTTACAGCTACATGAATTTGATACCAAGATTGTTATGTTTTTTTTTTGCTTTCCTTTGCCACTCAGTTGCATACTTGCACCTGACTTTTATAGCCTGGACTTCACTGATTCAGTGCAATGTAGCATGGCCTCTGTTCATCAGGTATATTTCCCAAGAGGTCTTCCATCTCTACTGGCTTGGCACAACTGTGCCGCTCCCTTTCTCTCACTCTCATTCACTCCCGCCCTCCATTTCTTAGTATAAAATATCCATCATCAGAATGGACAGCCTTGAACAGATCTATCTTCCATCATGCTCCTTTAAAAAAAAAAAGTTGAATTTAATCCCTAAAAATAAAATCAAGAGAATTTGATTTTTGGTATCTTGTTCAGATATAATGAATGTGAGAAATGTGACCTACACTGGTCATCCAGCTTGCTGCTTCTGGAACTGAAAGGTTGTCAGTTATTTGTGAGTGACAAAATTCTTCGACGCAGAAAACTGCTGATATGAAAGTAGTGTTCACTTAATGAAGTTGCATTCAATATCACATTCTTTATGCTATCTAAACTAAAATTTAATCAGAGCATTAGTTAATTGGCTGTTATGTTTTTTCCAACTTATGTGATGGATGAAAAGGTAGGGATGAGGGGTGCACAGCGGGAGAG
>JADBJO010000695.1:180000-257500 GCA_016801955.1 Conus betulinus | reverse complement strand
ATTTCTTACATTGTTAAAGGTGCATCGGTAACTAGTATTAAAAATAACTATTATCTGGTGTGGGATCATGTTTTTTTTTTTTTTTTTTCTTCCTGCTGTCTAAAATATTATGCTGGTACTTATCATATGCTCACCACAGCTGCTATGGGTAAACATCTCATTGAAAATTTCAGCCAAGACAGAGGCACTTGGAAGAGAATTATGATAAACTTTTATTGACATGTTGGTGACTTGAACCTGTTTGTCATCATTCTTAATTGTTCCCATTTTTTACCCCATATCTTTACAGTCTTTCATTTTTGAATTAAAAAAAAATTCCAGTACTGCAGCTTTACCACTGAATAACTTCAGTGATTTGCTGGCGATTTTCATGGGGTGCGTTGTGTGTGTGTGCGTGCATGCATGCGTGCATGCATGCATGCATGTGTATACATGTTTTTATTTGTCCCCTATTGTATGTGTTGTGATTGATAATTTAAATATTGCTTCTTTGCTTCCATTGTTTTGCGAAATGTTGCAGCCCTGAAAAGTCAGTATATATGTCTACCAGTGCTAGCCTTCGGTTGGGTGATTAGAAAAGTTTACCAGCCAGACAAAAGAAAATTGCCAAGGGAAAAAAAAAGTTGGATCTTCTAAACTGTATTTAAACTTGCCATAAGAACAGATGAGAATTTGCTGTAAAATCTGAGGGAAGTAAACTTTGCTGTGGATCTGCACAAACAAATTTTTATTGTTATTGCGGTTTTTCTCTCATATATATCTTTTGAAGCATTATATCACTGCTTTTTCAATCAGCCACCTCTGTCAGAAAACAAAGTCAGAATTAGAGAAACTGTTGCATATTCTGTTCTTGTGGACAGCAATGATGATCTTTTGTTTTTGTTGTTTGTTGATTGATTCAGGTTTTTGTGTGAGCCCATCTTAAAAGAAAACACACAAAAAAAAATCACAATTTTAAAACACAATCAAAATGAGATCGAGAATGTTCCATGGATTGGTAAGTAAGTAGTAAGTAATACACAATGTGTATCAGAGAAATACAACATGAGGCGTTGTTGTTGTTTTCCTAGAATTTCTTCCTTGTTAGAACTGTCAGTTTTATCAAATCAGGAGAATGGCAAGTCATCACAGCTGCTGTTGAAGTTCCCTGAAGTCATTGTCATCCGTGAACTGTCATCAGTGAACTGTCATCAGTGAACAATCTTTTAAGATGAATTATCTTTTGAAATGATATTAAAGCATCAGCTAAAGAGATAAGAAAAATGATTTGATCTCTAAATTGCTGTTGAAAAAATGATTATGATCTAAGATGAAGTGATTCATATTTTTAAATGTAGCATTGCCGTTGACTAATAAAAAACTGGTAATGTGGGGGTCTTTTTTTTTTAACATCAGTTTTGATAATGAGAAAGGAGACCTTGGGTTCATGCATGGAAACCAGGAATTGCGGAAAGCTTAGCCATGCAATTGGAAATGTGTTTAAACATGAAAGAGAAGTGACATAATATTAAAGAAATTTAAGTAGGTATCCTTCAGTATGTAACTACCATGGGATGTTTTCTTGTCTGGCAGATTTCTGTAGCCCATAAATGTCAAACTTTGTTGAATTTTTGTATTTTTGCCTTTCTGCCATCCTGTCAAGGGGGAAAAAGATTTTTTTTGTGTGTGTACAACCAGATATGTTGTATATATATATAAAATGTGATTTGCATCAGTTGATTGGTAGAAGGAAAAACAAGAGAATTTTTTTTTTTTTAAGACTGCCGTCACCTACAGACCGCATGGCTGTGGGGAACAGTGTTGGACAGTCACCTACACACAGCACTCTGGAAAAAGTTCATGGTCTATTGAAACTAATGACAGTCCCCAAGAGTGAACAATATAATTTTTCTATATTATATCACTTGTTCTGAGAAGTTCTGCTAAGTGTGACTGAAAAAAAAGATAGGAGATCAAATCATCAGTGAATATATAGAATTAGATGTAGATTTTCTAGTGTGAAATGTTTCAAGTGATTACTATACTGGTTGCTTTATTTTAGAAAAAAAAAAAAAAAAGAAGCTTTTTTTGTTTTTCCACGTACAACAAAATAGATGATTGCAAGTGCTGGTAGTGGTGAGGAGAAATAGTCATTTCTGTTAACAACATATAAAATGATATATCTAGTTTTTATTGCAGCAGTGTGTTCAGAGAAAATAAAATCTTGTGTGAACTTGCACACCAAGGGGTTGTCATATGCAGGTGGTGGAGGAGTATGCTTTTTTTTTCCCTTTTTCCTTTGTTTTACTGTGCTATTTTTATTGAAAAATTCATCATGTTGCATAATCTAATACCCTCGTCAGCAGTATTAAACCATGTCAGTGTTCTGTTTCTGGTATATTGTGCACTCATTTATAACACAGAGGAATTCAGTGGTCAGCCATTTTCATAAATATTTTATTTTCTTCCAAAGTGATCCCCCTATCTGGATGACGAGCTTTTGGCATTAGGTGTAAGTCATATTCTGGTGGGCTAACAAATCAATGATTTGATGACTCTGTTGGTTGCATTATTTAGCTTACTGTGACAATAGGGAATACTTCTGAAGCAAGGTATCTTTTCGTTCAGTTTTGACTTTAGGTATTGGCTGTCTTGTTGTTTTTACTTTTCTCATAAATAAAGCTTACAAAAATTGGGAGGTTTGTCAACTCGAAGTCAGGTTCAACAAGGTGATATTTATTCGTACATGTTTCCGACATATCTTAAACATGATCTGTTGGGAAGTGAACTTGAATGCTGCGTGTGTTCACCCCCCCCCCCCCCCCCCCCCCCCCCCCCCCCCCCCCCCCCCGATTTCACCAACAAACATGACTGATTGTGTCTTCATTTGATCAACATTTAAAAAAAACAAAAAAAAACAACCTGTAATGCATACCGAATGAAACAAAGACAGATGTGTTTGGTGACAGAACAACTGATTATAGGCAAACAAAACAAGCAACAGACATCCAGAACTTACAAAATCGAAAGAAAAAGTCCTTGAAATGCAGTAGATGGCTTTACGCAATTTTGGGGCAGTCATTTGGTTTTGAAATTTCATTTCCACTAAAGCAAATGACATGTTTGCAGATACTTGTTATTCATAAATGTATGTTAGATTGTTTTGTAACAGCTGATCAAATGAAAGGTTCTTTGGAAAAAATACTCTCTGTCATTTTACTTTTCCATCAGCTTGAGCAGGGCTCCAGTTTACGCCCTTCTGGCATGTCATGCTAGAAATACCCTTTACAAATATGCTTCAGGCATCAGTCAATACTTTAAAATCTAAAGATTGCAAGTCACTCGAAGCCAGTTCTGCAGTTTGTGTATCCACAGCAAATCAAAGCTAGAGATTGTTTTCATATCTTGCAGGCTTGATCAGGCCAAACACAGATACTAGGTGCTGTGTGCACAGTGCTTCTTCTGTGAGGCCGACTGAAATGAGGATCAGCAAACCAAGTGATGCACCAGACTTAAACAAAATGGTGATGTTATGTACATGCCTGAAACATCAAAAATGAAACATTTCCAATAACTTGGTGATGAGCCATCAGAATTCTGTTTTGGGGGTTAGGTGACTGCTGAAAAACAGCTGCTAGGGGAAGTCGTAAGGTAGACTGCTGTCTCTGAAACTGCAGCTGTATGGACTATTTGCAACTTATGCTGAGAGAGTTAGGTGAGATTGAGTGAGACAAGAAGAATGCCATTAAAAGTTTGTTAGTCAGGTTTGAGGGGGGGTTACCCAAAATCCTTCGCAAGCAAATGGCAGGTGATAAAGTACATTGCATAAATATAAGACCATGAATGTATGGCTATTTTCTTAGTAAATTTTTAATTGCATGTTGCATTAACAGCAGCTGCATTCAGTCTTCCAAGCATTTAATAAGAACGAAAATCATAATGTTAGGAACTTTTTATAGCTGGATATATTAACATTGCATTATTAAATATTATTAATTTAGAGCAGCTCAGCATCCAGTTTGTGTGAAAACGGACCTGTAGCAGAGAAATCGAGATAGCTGAGAAAAAAATTATTTTATTTGAAGTCTTTATTTATCTAGAAAAATCTTGATAATTTTCTGTGTTAACTTACAGTGTCTTGACTTATGTTGCAGGCAACAATGTTTTGGAAATTTAATTTGCTGACTTCATCTCATGTGGACACTCTTCTTGAAAAAGAAGTAAGTAAGGCTGAAGTCCCAATTATGCAATATTTACTTGTAGAATGAAATTGCGTATTCATTTCAATTGTCTTTGATACATGCACCTTGCTACCTACTTATGTATGTATGTATGTACATGCGTATGTGTGTATGTATGTGTGTGTGTGTGTGTGTGTGTGTGTATGCATGCACTTTTTACTTTTTTGTTTGTTTGATATGTTTGTTTTAAGAGCTTATAAGTGAAATGAAAGGAACATTGCAGTAAATTTAGTCCTTTCAGAGTCGATTTGATACATCTATCTATCTATCTATCAACTTTTTTTTAATCTTGTTTTTTGTTGTTTGTTTGACATGTCTGTTTTCAGACTTAATGAATGAAATGAAAATGTTGTGATACATTCAGTCCTTATAATGACAATATAGCTTTAGCAAAAAGCAGAAAGACTGCAGCAATGCTCATCATCAGTGTTCCATGTCAGCTCCAGTTTAAGTAATACAATACTACTACTACTAGTACTACAGGAAGACTCGTATATTTCAGAACAATGGAAGATGGTGTATGAATCGAAAGCCTGGTACAGATAACAAATTAGGAAAAGTGGAAAGGAGAGGATGAAAGGCGTGTTAAAGGGGAGAGAGAGAGAGGGCGGGAAGGGGGGTGGGGCATTAGGTAACAAGTAAGGAGATAATCATACACACGTGTGTGCACACGCATGCACAAACATAGACGCGTGTGTGCGCACACACTCACATGCACACACACACACACACGTGCGCACACACACACACACACACCACACACACACATGCACACGCACACACACATGCTTGAGCTTCAGATTTATTTTTAGTCACCTTGGGGGACACGCCTCTAGGGAGCTTAAAGTAAGTGAGGGGACAAAAAGCAAAGGTATGAGACAGCCTTCTGAGTCAACATTCTGGAGCTCTTACGCAATTTACTGGTCATTAGCAGTAAACATCATGACATTGCTTTGATTGTCCTTTTCACTTTGTGTACATTAGTGTCTGTAGACTGTTTCACAGTGTATGTGTGTGTGTGTCAGACACAGAGAGAGACAACAGTGTGTGTGTGTGTGTGTGTGTGTGTGTGTGTGTGTGTGTGTGTGTGTGAATGAGAGAGAGAGAGAAAAAAAAAAGGGGGGGGAGGGAGTGAGTGAGAGAGAGATATATGTGTACATCATTTATGTGAAGGAATATACATGTGCATGTTGTAAGATTCAAATCTGATCTGCTAGAAAAAAATCTCTGTTCAAACTGTGACCGATTTGTGGCACTGCCAGTTGCTGCATTCGCTGCCTTTGGTGGTGTGTCTTACTGCCGATTGCATGGCATGATGAACATTGTGATATCAGCCTGACACCTGCAAGAGAAAGGGATGATACTCTCTTGTTTTAGTTCTGGTGACAATTTTTGTCATGTGTTTCCTTTCGAAATTGAAAGGGAATCGTGCAGATCTTAGATTGAACTACTTTTGCATAGAAAGGCCCGATTTTGACATCTGACGCTGCACAAGATCAAAGAGAGAAGGACCAATTTCCACCTTAGCAATAACAGAATAGGCGTGTGTGACAGCCTGGTTCAGGAGCTTGGTATATGACATGCTATTTATTTGATTTTATTTGATTTCACATGAAAATGTTGCGGACAAAGTGGCAATTTGCAGCTCTGTATAAGTGCGCGCAGTCATGCACACATGCATGCTCTCGCTTACACACATACATATATACACACACCTGCACACATGTACCATGCACGTGACTTAAAATGATAAGTAAATACAGAATAATTGTTTTCAACTGATAGCCCACTGACTACACAGAGCTGTTGAAAAGACAGAAGTTTGGTTTAAAAAAAAAAAAACAAAAAAACCTCTGAAAAAGAACCCAGATGTACATCCGTAATTAATAATTCTGTAATTTGATGCTGAACACAGAATAATAAGTACACATTTGATTTCGGAGGGTATTTGTAGAAGTAACAGAATCTGTGAAGTGTAACTATGATAAAAGCAGAGGTGAACTTTTTTTCTTCTCCACACTTTTGTTTTATTCCATTTACTGTTCTTCACTGGCTGCTTTGGGGGGGTGCTGTTGGATTCTTTTTGAACCCGTGGTGGTGAGAACACCACAGAATTATGGACTGTGGTGTGTCTCTATTTGACACCAGGAGCGCAGACACAATCAGCTGTGTCTCCCTGATGAGTCCGATCCAGCGGACGAAAGGCATAGGAGCAGGCAATACAAATAGATCTACCTTCGAGAGGGATTACAATGGTCTCTCGGGCAGCTAGTGAAGGGTTTCTCATTATGTATATATTTTCTGCCATTTTTTTCATCTTCATTTTTTTTTCTAAAAAAGTTCAAAAATTTTTGTCAAGTCATTACTATAATGACTGAAGAATTGTTAGCCTGCACTTGCCCCCACTACTTAATTGTTCAAAAGCAGAGGTGAATTCAGTAAATTTTTCAGTTGCCATGTTTATTTTTTAACACAAAAGGAAGAAGCTCTTGCTGTATGGTTTTGGAAACTTTGAGAGAGGCGAGGGTGAGGGTGAAAAGAGAGAGAGAGAGAGAGAGAGAGAGAGAGAGAGAGAGAGAGTGTGTGTGTGTGTGTGTGTGTGTGTGTGTGTGTGTGTGTGTGTGTGTGTGTGTGAACACCTGCATATGTAGGCATAACTGAAGGGACACATTTTGATTTTATGTTGATTCCAACATTTTTTTTTTGTAAAACCTATTTTCATGAATTGCATGTGTAGGAAAAAAAATTAACAAAAAAATCTAGAGCTGAGTCTAACATCTTTTGTCAAAAAAAATGTTTGTTTTTTTGAATTGCTGGCTTTTTTGTTTCTCTATCATTTTTGTTAAATTTTCTCAGACTGTTTATTCAAAAGTTCATTCACACATGAGCGTACTGAGTGTATACTTTTTGCTCACTCAGAAGGTTATGGTGGTGCAGGAATGGGGGTGGAGCAGGTGTCTTTCAGTATAAAAGGGCGCTTTTACTTTTTTTTGTGATTATTTTTTTTTTTTTTTTTTTTTTTTTTTTACAATCATCTACTGTTTGCCTTTTGTGACCATTTACCTCACCTTTGTTCTAGAGGAAAATGTGTACACTTTTCTTTTATTATAACTTAGGCTAGCTTTCATGGAAAAGAGGATCACAGGATGGGTTAAGAGATGAAATTGAGTTGGCAGTGGAGTTGGTAACGTTTGTCAGAAACAGTCTCAATCATAATCTAATTCAACCAAAAAAAAAAAAACGCTTACAGTGATGTGTTTCAAACAGGCCAGAAGGTGAGAGCATTCACTAAGATTCTCAAATGTAAAATCCTTTGACTTGTTTTTAATGTTTATATTGAATGTGGTGGGAAAAGATACTGAGTGTGTTGTTTTGAATGGGGTGGGATAAGTGTTTGCTGCATTCTCAGTGTTTAAAATGGACCTTTATTTCCTATAAGTATGATTTATGTATGTGGAGTTAGGTGGGCTTGGTTTGGTGTATGTATGGAGAAGAGATTGGGAAGGAGCAGGGGGGGGGGGGGGGGGGGTGGAGGAGAAAAGGGGGGTTGAAAGAATCCCGTGATCACCCTCTCTAATCAATGCCTAATGTCAATGTGTGTACAATATTTACCTGTTAAGGTAATATTATGTTATCACAAGAGTTAAAAAGTAAATATGTATACAACTTTATATCAGTTTATAGGACTTCTGTGCACAGTGTTTTCTGTTGATTTGTAAATCATTATGTTGTGTGCTTTTTTGTTGTTATCCAGAATGAAGAAGAAATGTTTTCAGTGGGGGTCTGTTTGTAAAGTAATAAATAACTGCATTTAAAAGAAATGAATCATGTACTGGTTTCAGATGCACCAAATGCATGTTGTTAGATATGCCCACATAGTTTTGAAGTGGTGACTGTCTTTGAAATTTTTTTTCTTTCTATAATTTCATTTGGGGGAGGGGGGGGGGGGGGGGGGGGGGGGAAGATGGGATGGAATAGGGAAGGGGTCTTTAAGGATGAGCATCTGTTTTACAACATAGCTTAGTATCAGTTATAGAAATTAAAAAAAAAAAAATTGCTTATAATAAGCTGTTTTTGTTCATGGGTATTCACAGTGGTTATTAAACTTCTGTTGCTAAAGGATGGAAACCAGACCAGTTTTTAGTGTGTGCAGATGAGCAAACAGTATGTTAAAAGTCTTAATGTACCCATCTATTCTTTTGCTGTAATCTGGTGACTTGACAGGTAGAGTTCAAATGCTGAAATGGTCCATTAGATGCCTGCAGACATATTTATGGATTTTTTTCTTAATGTTTTTGTGTTATGGAACAAAATGAAAACAAAATGAACAACAAAAAAAGTTGATAAGTGGAATGAATGGCTAGGAAACTCTGAAAAACCTAGATCAAGTGGAATGGCTTAGGACTTCACGAAAACCTAGTGTAGGTAACTATCATGCAGTTGATATCTGTTTTGTAGGTAGTTGTATTTGATAGTTATCTCTTTTTTTTTTTTGAAAATTTTTTTCTCTTTAGGGCCAAGTTCGGTTGGTTGGGCTATAATGGTACCAAAACCTATAAAGTGCAGTCTTATGATTCATTATTGGGAAAAGCCCCATAGACTCGTCTTGACAGGTGTCCTCTGGTGACGTGTGTACATACTACATATCATGATATGTGTGTGCATGTGTGTGTATAGGAATGCGAAAGATCTGATGAACACGACAGTACCAGATAAAAGGAAGTAGTTCTGGATATTTCTCATCTGCTATTGGCTGATCAGAATTCATGCGAGGTATATAGCGTATTAGCACTAGAACTAAGCATCTGGCACTTAATGATGCCAGCTGGGGCTTAAGGATGCCAGAATTGGGAGGTTGGATTCTGTAGGTAAAGTGATTAATGGATTAGTAGAGCTGGTTTTTGTGTAAGATCACATAATTGTTCAGGGATTTAAAAAAAAAAAACCAAAACACCAAAGTGCCTCAATTCTTTCCGTAACGAATTAACGAATACTAATACTAGATTGTGTCAGTGGATAAATTTGAAACTTTTGCATTTAGTTAACTTCAGTGGAAGGGCAGAGAAGCGTGATCTTTTTTTTTCTTCAAAGAAATTAGTATTGTCACAGAGAGAATGTGTTGCAAATAATAGAGGAACATTGTCAAGTTTATGTCTTGGGTAACTGCGAAAGGGTATTTCCAGAAACACTGCAAGATTTCTTCTCAAAGCTGTCATGCTGTTTGTACTTGGGCAACAGAGATGATGAAAAACTCACAGGATGCTTCAGTCTGTTCATATGACAGCATGTTCAGGATATATTGTTTCATACCTGTTGAAATGAAGATTGTTCCGGATTCTCTCTGACTACATATGTAAAATTGAAGCTGTCATTGTTTGAAAATTGGCATGTTCTAGAATTATTAGCATGTTCAGGAATGAGTATAATGTGGCCCTTGTTTCTTGTTACTGAAATTTAACATGAGTTCCCCACCAGCCAGTAAGAGATGAAAAGAAATTATCAAATTAAGTGAGACTACCTGTGGTTAGAATATAATTGAAATTATTTTTGAGAATGTCCGACGGTGTATATGCCCATTACGCTTAAAGTTAAAATAATCGAATCCCACCTTGGCAGATATGATTTTAGTTAAGTCACTGTTTAATACTGTCTAGTTTCCTGCATAACATCTTACATGTACTCGCCGTCCAGTGATGATGTCAAAATAATTCCAATTGGTTTTCAGCCACAGGTAAGTCTCATGTAGTTTTAGTATGATTATCAGTTTTGCTCCTCCTCCCCCCCCCCCCCCCTCAAAAAAAAAAAAAAAAAGAAAAGGTTTGTGCGTGTGTGGGGGTGAGAGTGTGTGTGTGAGAGAGAGGTGGGGGGAGAGAAGAGAGAGGGGGAGAGAGAGAGGGAGAGAAAGACAGAGAGAGAGAGAGAGAGAGAGAGAGAGAGGGAGGGAGAGAGAGAGAGATCATTTAGTGAAAAAAACGTTTCCAGATAAAAGAAATCTCTGTTATCAGTTACTAGATCTGAAGTGGCTGTTTAATCAGAACTTACAGAAAGTCGTCCCTGTATGGAGATTATGGTGAACTTTGATAAAAGACTACTTTTCAAAGCAAAAAAACAGTGTTTTTATCTTGCTGCATCACATATAAATATTACAGATCATATGAAAAGTTTATGGTTGATGTGACTCAGTGTAATAATAGTAAGACACAAGTGCATTCATAATTTCATGTGTCAATGCACATGAGTTAACACATTTGCACATGGTTGCATGTGCATATACAGTATGTTGTGTTAGTACTGTTACATGGACTGTGTTGTGGGCAAATGAATGATACCTGCAGTTGTATCAAGAGTAACTTACTGGACCATGATGTGACATACTATGCTGAAGTGCATGCATTAGAAAGAGTGGAGTTGTGCCCAACAGTAATGATAGGTTAACCCTGGGTACTAATTAAGAGATCAAGGGACCTCCACCTGCTGGTAACTGCTTCTCTTTTCATTAGGGTTTCATTATTTGATTGGTGTCATGTGACATGTATGCGAGTCTTTGACAGAACAACAAAAACCATTCACTCTTTCTACTTTTTATGGTCTTGTCAGTGGAAAGTTATTCAGAAACCAAACCATTCTGACCGAGTTACACTTTATGATACAGCACAAAACCATGCATCATGACTTTTTCTTTTTATTCCTTACACTTAATTTGATTGAATTCATGTTCTTTAGATTTTAGGTCAATAGAATTTTTCGAGTTGATTTTTGTTGTTGTTGTGTTGCAAAATGGTAAGAAAAAATGATAGATGACTATAAATGCTTAGAGTTTTGATGACGATCAGTATAAACCGTTTTGGGTTTCTGTATTGGTGATGCCGATTCATGCATCATACATCATTTAAACACGACAGAGAAGGAGGGTTAAATAGGGATGACCAGTCTTTTTTTCTTCTTAAATGATTGGGCAGTGGCTTCAAAAAAAGTGGCGGTTGCCAAGTATGAATTATCAGAGTGAGCTTGCTAATATAACTGAATTCTGCTGCTGATAAATAGCATAAATGAGGGATGTACATATTTCAGGGCTGACTTTTATTTTTAGATACATGAACAGGAGTTTTAGTTATGAGGGTTCAAGACTGGAGAAGGGGTTAACAGCTCAGTCTCTGCAGAATATTCAGCCTTGGACCTGGCCTTCACGATAATCTGTCATTGTGGACATTCTTTTTTATACTGACATCCTGTCTGCTGTAGAAGCCATTATTGGCTGTATCTTCAATCACCCTAGGTTCCTGAACTTTTAAGAAGATTGCAGTTCTTTGAAATCTGTTGAGCAAACATTTGTCATTGAGAAACAAAGGCCAAACAGTTGCTTCATTGTATTTTGTATATGCACATCATTTAGCTGAACAGCCAAAACACTCCAGGTTGGGAAGGTTACACAGCCAGTCATTATGTCAGAGCAGGAAGGGTTAAAGAATTGAATTTTTTTTATAATTCAGTTTACAATTGTAGAATACAGCTCTGGTCTCAAGCACTATTAAGCGTATTTGGAATGAACTGGATAATTGTTTTTTTTTATTTTTTTTTTTAAATTGACATTTGAATGTGGAATAGTGTTGGTTTGGCAACAGCCTTGATCCAGCTCCTTGCAGTCTTCTGTCCTAAAAACCACGTAAATGGCAATAGAACACTTCTCTTGCCCACACAATCAAATTGCAACTGATTTAGTGGTTTTTGTATGTGTGCTTCTGATAAAAGTTGGCAACAGAGTTTCAGGAAGATGTAATTCAGTACTTGGTTAGATTCAAGCTCAGAATCTTGGGTGTGTACCTGCCAATAAATGCCACATTTTTGCATTGATTGAAGTCTTGTTTTAGCATCTTGGGCCAAGGTTGGTGCATTGGAAAGTGGAAAGTACTGACTCTAGTGACAGTGTCCTACTTTGGTTTCCAAGTCAGACTTTTGTTGGTTTTTATTTTGCCACCGCTGTGCTGGCCAAGCTTTATATTATCATGTGTAGGAAACTAACGTATGTTGTTTATTAATGATGAAAGGTGATAATTTAGTACAAAGAAATTACACATTTGCCCAGATGTATGCATACATGTGTGCTCGCAAACACTGAAACAGCCACACATCACATGAACATAAATAACAGTATAAGGGTAAACATATTTGCTCATCTTTGATGATTGCCATTATGTCTTTAAACCTTACCAGTACATTTTTTATTTTGAAGCACTAACAAGCCTGATGTACTGCTGTTTGTAATTGATTGTGAGGGTGCCTTCATTGTTAATATTATGATAAGAATTTTGATCAGGCCGAGTTCTTCTTTTCTGCTCCAGTATATTGAAATGGTTTGGACTGGCTGAAAGGGGTCAGGGCAAGATTAGTTCCAGAAGTTTGAAAAAAAAAACTAAAACCTTACAGCAGACTTCATCAAACATATTGTCCTGTCTTGATTGGCACAGTTGTAAGAAGTTTGCTGTTCTCTCCCCCCCCCCCCCCCCCTCTCTCTCTCTCTCTCTCTCTCTTATTTTACTTTCTGAACACATTTCCTGCAGACTTGACTATCTTCAAACTTAAGTATGCTTATAGCGTTGTACAAAATAAAGCCTGGCCCAAACCACTCCTGCTTACCATCCAATTCTCAGTCCCTCTCTAAACCTTATTCTCTCAACTCTCTCTCCTTCCACTTGTTCCTTGCCCCCTCAGTCTCTGACCATATGTATGTTGTTCTGAAGATGTTGTATGACCAAATAAATGTTGTTTGCAATACTCGCCACCTTGATTTTTTTTTTTTTGTTCAGACAAGTGTCATTACCATAGCATATATGTATGTATGCCACATGCTGGAATTCCAGTGTTTTGGCAACACCTCAGTCTGCGGAGGATCATGCACCGTCAATAATTTTTTTCTTTGTGACTATAACAGTCGAGCTTGACAGAGGTTAAGAAATGATCTTCACACCATTAAACTTACAGATTTCTCTTGACTTTGTGTGTCTGCAAGTTTTATGCAGAGATTTGTTTAAACTTAAGATCTTTTCAAAGAATATTCATTAACAGTTTTATATTTGAAGGAGAAGCTGATTCTGCTGAATACTGCACATTTGCCCCTGCTCAAGAATTTTCAAAACACGTTCCCACTGATAGCACCTGTCCATACTGCCAAACATAACTTTATAATGTGTAACAAACAAAGCAGTTTTTGCTCATATGGTGAAAGAATTACCTGCAAGTTGGCATTATGGGCATGTTTTTGTAATTGTTTCACTATAGTTAGAAAAGTTCTTGTTCTTACTATGAATGTCTCCATGTCTCATTTATAAGATTTCCATTAAATAGTGACAGAGAAAGCAACATTAGTAAACAAATGTAGAAGTAGATTTGAACTGGTGGATATTTGTGCATGAGAGAAAGGTGGCATGATGGAATGAAAATGCCTGTTGGGTAGTTACAGCTTACAAGTATTTGGAACTTTTGTTGTGATACGCGTTTGTGTTTCTGCTTTAAAAAATCTTGTACATTGAGTGCATTGATATCTTTTACTCTGAATGAATGTGGTGTCTGTGTGGTAGTTCATGTTTTTTTTTTTTTTTTTTTTTTTAACTTGGTATATAGGTGAGAGTGTGTGTGTCAGAATATGTGACTGTGTGTGTGTGTGTGTGTGTGTGTGTGTGTGTGTGTGTGTGTGAGTGAGTGAGTGAGTGAGTGAGTGTGTCAGAGAGAGAGAGAGAGAGAGATGCGAGAGAGAGAGAGAGAGAGAGAGAGAGAACAGTTTGTTTTTTGTTTTGTTTGCTGGTTGATCTGTAAATGATCGTGTTACATTATGTCCCGATAGTAGCCATGGAAGAATCTTAGGGCAGAGGTCTTGGACCTCACACAGACCCATGGCATCGCATTGTCCAATCATCCAGCAATAAATGCAAACAGTTTGACCGCTCTGTAACATTCTTTTATTTGCCATGACTTCCCTGTTGAGCCCATGGCTCACTGACCAAAGCTAACCTCAATGTTTCAGAAACTTTAGGCTTGCATGAAAAAGGTTTGAATTCTTGGCTTTCTTTCTCCCCCCATTGTGAAGTTGTGTGAGGGAGCTTATCTGGAAGTAGCTACATTGTTCACTAATTCGGTGTGATTGCTGATTTGGAGCATTCACCAGTTCAGTTTCATTAATGGCTATCATGAATATCACTTGACAAGTCAGTATCACATGTTTGAAGCCACACATCGTCATCTTATCAGTGCAGCAGATCACATTATTTTGACCTGTTATCATGCTTTCAGTGAAACAGTTAACATAACTGAAAAAAAGGTGTAGGAAATCTTATTTCCTCTATCTTTTTTTTAATGGGTACATTTTTTAAGTACACTGAAAAACACACAAGAGTACACAACAGTACATAACACCTTCACATGGCACACACCACACCACATCACACCACATCGCACCACACCACACCACATTCCACCCCACGACACACAGAGAGAGAGAGAGAGAGAGAGAGAGAGAGAGAGAGAGAGCTTTTAAAAATATTTAGTTTGGGACTTACCTTCTGAAATAATGTTAAAAAAGCATTTTATTGATGTACTGTCCATGGACATTGTGTGCTACTAATTAAAGATGGTTTTTTTCATCATATTTAGAATTTAACCTTGAAAATGAGGAAATCTCTCTGTAGTTGTACACACACAAATGAACGAACTGGGGTGCTCTGAATAGTCTGATATCATCCGGTTTGCGATTTTTTTTTACCTTTGAACTGTTATGTTATTTTGTCAATCAGGATGTTACACTACGTGAGCTCATGGATGAAGATGACATCCTGCAAGAATGCAAGGCTCAAAACAGGAAGCTCATTGACTTGTGAGTATTATTTACTGGTCCATTGAATGGAAATTGATTTATATGTAATTAATGTATGCATGTTGACTGGAGAGGAAAAAAAAGACCTGAATTTTGTTCTCATTGTTGATAGGGTCCCAACATGATGCAGCAGTGTTAACATACTGGGTCACTGTTGTTGAAATTTGACAAATATACAAGTATATACACATATGTTTGAATGCCTCCACCCACATACGCATGTGATGGAAATCTGACTTGCTATGCAGTTTATGTTCAGAGTATTAGTGGAACACTGATCCAAGAAAAAAGAAAACTATTCCCAAGTGAATGTGCTTATGTTTGCATGCACAACATTGTACAGACTAAAGATAAGAATACCAGTATAAGGGGGTTAGCATGTTTACTTTTATTGAACACCTTTCTTAGCACAGATTTGATTTGGTTAAGTGTTGATTTTCACGTAATTGTGTTTATAATATTTGTGATTTACAATTGTTCTTCTCTTCACATATGACTGACAGGCTTCTTAACTGAGGAGTCTGATGTATATTTGAAGGTGTGCTTTTTGTGTTCAGTTGTTGCATATCCAAGAAATGCATCTGCAGGATTCATTTGTTATTGGTGGTCTTTTTCAGCTTGACCCAGTCAGATAATATGGAAGACATGGTCAAGATGATCACCAGAGAACCAGAGGAAGATGTCGATGAGAAACTTCGTTTCAAGTAATCCCAGTTTTCCAGTTTATAGATATGAACACTTTTGTGTGTTTTATGTCATTGATTATTTTACACATTCATTTGTTTATTGATTTATTTATGGTTCATTGTGAAGCTGTAGTTTTAGCAGTATAAGGTGTTTTTTGTTTCTTGTTGGTTTGGCAGTTGGACAGTACTTCTTCTCTGGTCCCACTGTCACCATTAGGTGTACAGTCAAACCTCTATTATAAGACCTTAAAAATGTCCAGAAAATTCGGTCTTAAATTGGAGGGGTCTTATAATGGAGGTGGCCAGCGCACAGATGAAGCGGCGATCAAACATCTGGCAAGCCAGCGACATAGGCAGAAAGACTAAAAGTTCATTTTTCAAGAGCCTTGTCTTGTCCGTCATACTCTATGGATGTGAGACTTGAAAACTGACTAAAGGAGAGGAACAAAAGCTTGACACCTTCCAGACCAAGTGCCTAAGGAGGATTTTCAAGATGCGATGGTAACAACATGTCTCCAGTAAGACAGTTCTTGAGATGGCAGAAGCAGGGAAGATCAGTGAAGAGGTGAGGAGACGGAGTGGAACTGGATTGGGCACATAATGAGGAAGGAGAGGAACAGCGACTGTGCTGTGGCCCTTGGTTGGACACCAGAGGGAAGAAGGAAAAGAGGCCGACCGAAAACAACATGGCGGCGAATGGGTGGAGAAGGAGAGAAACCGCGCAGGCTGGAAAACATGGAGTGTTGTACGCCATGCAGCTGCAGACCGAACACAGTGGAGGAGAGACGTCCAAGCCTTATGTGCCTCCTGGCACAGAGAGATTTAAGGTTAAGGTTATATATGGAGGTAGGCACCAACAGTTGTAGAAACACTTTTCTCACAGATGAATTCTCCAAACACAAAAAGTCTCAAGAAAACTGAATGCATACTGAAAACATGTATAATTTTCACAGATAAATGCAAATTTGAATCTGGGTCTGGGAAGCTTCATAACTTCGAGCAATCAGTATTGCAGTTTCACCTCCACAACTTCTTTTAATCACCTCCTCTCTCTCTTCTAGGTTCAGTGGCTTTTTCTTTTGCGTTCCGCATGTTTTGCCTACGATCTCTGCCATCTTTTCTTCTAACCCTCTTCAGTATGCACTTACCTGAGCTTAGTTACGCCGAAAACATCGGCAAGATAAGTAACTCCGTAATTTGAACATGGTTGCCCAATTTAAAAAATTAAGTTAAAGACAGGAAAGGAAATAATGAAATGAAAATAATTTTAAAAATTCCTACGAATATATATGTTGCTATATCGTAAGTTTGAAGAATGTCACGTGAGCCATTTACTCAGGAAAAAAAATCATCTTCTTCAGAACTTTCTTCTGAATTGTTGTTCATCATATCTCGAATCTCATCCCAGTCGAAATCTAGGTCACTCTAAGCTTCATACCCAGCACTTTCACTAAATCTTATGCCGTAAATCCTACAAATCACAGTATCTTCATCACTAAATCTCATTATAGAACGGCAGAAATCAAGGTTAGCCATGGTGAAAAACGGCATTTCGACCATGAAACTTTGAAAATTCATAACTCGAGAACCAAGGCATGTATCGACTCGCGTTTTTTTTGCAAACGGAAGTAAATGGCTACAGGAAGAAGGAAGTCACGTTCTCGCGAGACTTCCTTTTCTACGAAACATGGTGGCACCCATTGTTGTCACGTGTTCTACTGGGCGCTGGCAGGCGCTCAGCCTTTTAGCTGTGTGATTTCCGGTCGGGCGCAAGCTGGCGCACGCTTGGCAAGAGAGTTAACAAGGGAAGCGACTTGATTGGGGCAGGTCTGCAGTTGTTTCCCTTGACTCATGGTTGTACATGAATGCTGCGATGGTCGTAAATAAGTCGAGTTTTAGAGTGAGTCGCTTAAGAGGGGTCGTTTTAATATTGAAATGCATCCGTGCAAAAAAAAAATTTAGAGGAAGTCTCTTAAACAGAGGTCTCATAATAGAGGTTGACTGTATCTTGTTCCTTTCTTTTTACTTGGTGAAATGAAATGTTTTTTTTTTGATAAGTGCTTATAAAACATATATAGTCTTGAAGTATATTGTCTGGTTAGTATGAATTTTGGTCAGACTTGAATGAAGGTTTATATTAAAAAGAATATTAAGAAGAATTTAAATATCGGCTCTTTTTATGTTCAACTTTATTCTGATTAGTTCCCTGGCTTTGGTATTGATAGTACGTATAGAAAATGGAGAGGTAACATTAACTTTCAAAATCTTTTTATGTCACCTTTTCGATTACTTGTTCATTCTTTCCCTCCCTCCCTTTGTTTATTTCTGTGGGTCTCCCATGGTTGTATATATATGTCACTGTGTGAATGTAGGGGTACAGTTGTGTGAATGTATACATTTGCCATGTATGCGCATGCATGTATATGCATACTTGAGTGCATGTGTACCTGGAAGAATGTATGCATGTGTATAGAACACACTGCGTTGAAGTGAGTAGATGGGGTTGATGATTGGTTGTCATAGATGTTCCTTGACAACTGGGTGGCATATAGATAGTGTTAAACCCAGTTGTGCCCAGGGATTGAAAAGATTGGTTTTGGATTTTTGTGACTGTTTGATGATTGTTATTGTGCCTGCTCTTCAGATACCCAAACACAGCATGTGAACTGTTGACATCGGACGTATCACAGATAAACGACAAACTTGCAAGTGACAGAGAACTAGTCGACCAGCTGTACTCCTTTTTGGAGTCAGAAAGGCCTCTCAATCCTCTCCTGGCTTCCTTTTTCTCCAAAGTCATGGGCCTGCTCATCACAAGAAAGAGTGAGATGGTAAGTACTTAAACCTGATTTTTTTTTTTCTTTTTACTTGTGCACTACGTTTTGTTTTTCGAAATTCTTTTTATCCCTCCTTTTCATATCCTGTGTACTGTAACAAATAAGATGAGGTATTCTCTGCCCATGAAAAAGCAGTTTTTGATGATTCTTTGCGGGCTGAAGTGTAAGGTACGGTATTCTTTCCATGAAAAGCATGATTCCTCAGGGCTTATTCCAGTGCTTGTTGGACAGTTGATTGTGGATGCAAAATGACAAGAAATGTTTGTTTATATGAAATTATACTTCAGTTCATTGATTTCAATGGCACTGTACAGATCGCTGCATTTTTAAGACTTAAGAAAAAAGTGTTCTCTCGCTGATATAAAGTTCAAGGTCTTACAGAAATTATATCTTTGTGTGCCTGTCAAGAATTTCTCACAGACATTTTAAGATTGATTTTGATGTTGTTGTACCATTGGGTGTGGCATATCCGTATTTAGTGAAAATAAGTAGTTGATAGGTTCAACAGCTTTGTAGTTAGATCTTTTTTTGTGTGTATGGTTACTGAGGTCTGTGATTTAAATCCTAATAGTGTTGACGGATTTCAAGAAGGTTCCCAGTCTCTGTGATCTCTAAAGGTACAGGCCTGTAGATGACTTCATCTTTTTATACGTCTTTTAATGCAAGCAGCAATGTAAAAGGTAATTTGGAAGAAAAGGGATCTTTTCTTTCTTTCTTTTCTACGTTTGTAGGCTGATACTGTGTGGACATGCCCTGTATAGACAGGCATGGATTAATCCCATCTACGCAACGAAGGGAGTGGAGTTTTATGTGTATGACTTTTTTTTATCCTGCCATTAAGGCAGCCATACTACAACTTTGGGGGGGAATCAGTATTCATATCCTTTGATCAAACCGTTGTATTTGCAGAGTCGTAGCATTGCAACTAATGACCTTTATATATTTATTTGTTTGAGTATCCTTTCTAGAATATTTGATACTTGAGACTGAAACATTTAACATCTCCCCCTTCTCCCATCTCCTCCGCTTCCTTCTTTGTTCCCACTTCCTTCTTTCCATGTGTCCCTCTCTTCACTGTCTCTCCAACTCTCTTCCCCATCCTCTCCCCTCTTACTTTCATTCTCCACTTCTCACACACTCTGGCTGTATGTGTGTGTGTGTGTGCATGTGTGTGTGTGTGCGCGTATGTGTGTGTGTGTGTGTGTGTGTGTGTGTGTGTGTGTGTGTGTGTGTGTGTGTGTGTGTGTGTGTGTGTGTGTGTGTGTGTGGTGTGTGTGTGTGTGTGTGTGCGCATGGGTATGTGATTGAGTGATGAGTCATGGAAATTGTGTAGTGTGCATCTGTGGAATATATGTTGAACAGCAGTGCTGGACAGCAAGTCTAGCTGATTTTTATAAACAGTTGCTGTGGTGTTCTTTTTGTTCTGTTTCCTTAAAAGGATACTTTGTCACTTCCTTTCGCTTGATTTCTTCAGTCGCCCCCGTTTAAAACACGCATTTTCTGTCCACAGATATTCGAGTACTTGAAAAGTCAGAAAGATTTTGTGGGTAGCTTGCTTCATCATATAGGCACATCAGCCATCATGGACCTGCTGCTTCGACTCATCACCTGCATTGAGTCGCCAGAGACCAGGCGTGCTGTGATAGAGGTATGTTGTTTTGAAATGATGGGGGTGTTGGAATGAAAATGTTACAGGATATTAAGTTCTTGTCTTGTTAGGAAAACAGAAATGCATATTTAGGTACAGATCTGCAGACAATACAATTTAGTTTGTTTTATCATCCCATATAGATTTGTATACACTCACTACTTGTTATAATTTTTTTCCTCTGTGTACTTTTCATATTTGCATCCTTTCCTATCAGTCTTTTGCTTTTTCCAGTTTCTCTGTTCCTGCCATATTATTTGCTTGTGTGTCTGATCACTCTGCACTCTTCTCCTTTCCTTGTCTAGATCTCTATTGAGCGACCAGTGTGGCTGGTGACTTATGTTTGCTTGAGTCCATGTGGCCTGGCTCTTGGTCGCGACCATTTGAAGCTCTGTATTTTGCCATTTCTTGCATGTGTTAGAATGTCATGGTAAAGTGGGATTAATAAAACTTGGATGGATACATCAGTAAGATTTCTGTGTGGACATTGAACAGTGCATAGCCTGATTTTTTTTAGGAGAAAATGTTGGTTCATGTGAGATGGCAAGCAGTTTTGATGGAGTCAAGCTACTCGAGCAATGCCTTTCACTTCTTTGTTTTAAAAAAGTTAATGGTTATGAGGTATGCATAGACATGGTCTCATGAATGTCTGTATATGTTTGTATTTTTTTCCCCTGTAATTTTCAGGTAGAATAAAATTCAAGATTAGAAGACAATCCAGTCTGTAAGCAGCAGTCTTCTCTCACTTAAAAAAAAAAAAATTGTTGGACATATTAATTTTTTTAAGTGGTTTTGAAATGCAGGTAAACTTTGTATATATATATGACAATATTTGCTATCAACCCTTTCATTACCATAGTAACTGCAAAATTACTTGTATTAGAACACCACTTGGCTTGAATAACTTTATTTCAGAAACAGGTAAACAGAATTCGTTCATAATTGTCAGAACACATGAGCAACAGCAAGCTGTAGGTTTATACTGTGCTCAAATATTCATTTACAATACATTGGCAGTTAAATGCATTCACAATATAGAAAGCATTTCACCTCGTGCTTGTTTTTTTTTGTAAGGAAACATTGAAAAAGAAAAGGAAAACGAAAACGAAACAAAACAAACAACACACACACAAAAAACAGTAGAAAAATAAAATGAATGACATGAAAAATGGGAGGAAGGGATTGGAAGCAACAATCATGTCATCAACAAGAGTATGTGTGAATAATTTACAAACATGAGAGAAACGTATACAATAACGTAAAGTAGTTTATGGTAGAAAACCATCTTTTCCATAAGTAATGTGTTGAAGCATGGAAGTTCAATTTGATTAACTTTTTTCCTTTTTTTTTTTTTTTTTTTTTTTTCTTTCTCTCTTTTCTTTTCATATTTTTGCCATATCCTGTTATTGTTTTTCTTCCCTTTTGAAGACACTGTGACATTGATCGCTTAACTCGTTCACTGCCAGAAAATATACAAACAAAGGCTTTCCCAGTGCCAGGGAAATCTAATGATTTGGGGGTAATAATTAATAAAAAAAATTTCCAGCTCAGAAACTACAAAAGATATAAAATGAAATATATATGATTTTTGAAGGAAATTGAATGGAGATTTTGAATCTGGGCTTCTTTTTTTTTTAATTTTGATAAAAAAAAAATTTTTTTTTAGGCATTTAGATTTGGATAGATTTTTTTGCACGATCAAAACATATGTATTTACTACTACAGCTTCACATCCAAAAAAGAACCCAAGCAAAAAAAAAGTTGAAAGTAAGTTTGTATTGTCACACAACACCAGTAAATGAAAGTAAAACAGTCTAGAAGTCTATCAAGATGCTCACACTTCATGCAGACAGGTCAGTCCATGACCACACCCCCCTCCCCCCCCCACCACGTCCCTATGCTGGACTTCAACCCTCTCTTTCACTCCTCCTCTTCCCCTACCTTTCCTCCTGCCCCCATGTCACGCTGCGAGCAGGCCGCGCTCCCCTCTCGGGCTGACTAACACGTCACTGGCCACTCGCACACAGTGCAGAGTACACACTAGGCTGGCTTGTACGACACTGGTAACCAGGCAGCTGAACACACTCTTGAGATTGCACAGCACGACTCAGTAACTGACAATATGGTCGGGTAATTCCATCACTATCATCATCTCACCTTCATGCTCGAGTGAGTCGTTGAATAAAAGATTATTATCTTTGTCAAAAATGATTAGCAGAGCCCGCTCAGCTGTGTAAGTATGTTGATTTGGTCGCTACACTCATCGAAGGTTGTGCCACCATCTTTGCAAGCGAGAAAAAGCACTGGCTGGTCATCCAGTCAGTGATGAGAATAAATGGTCTTTCCCTTCACTTGTGGTCATTTGCATATCATTTTAATACTGCAGACATATAAGGCTTACTACGCACACTCTATTTCAGTCCTTTGATAGGAATAGTAACAAATGAAAATTCAAGAAAAATGCACGACGTCAGTGGACGGGCCCCATAGGCAGTGGGAGTGCGGTTTTACTGCAGCATTAGCTGATGGCTTAAAGGCACTCTATGGGTTAAGCGGAAAAAAGAACCACTAATTTTAGCAATGACGTTGGCTAATCGGTAAGTAAACAGACTATCTATACCGTTAACTATGTCTTGGGCTTATCAACTTGTCAGTCAGCCTCCTATTTCAAGAGTAAAGAACACCACTTGGCACCAAGGGCATACTGTGTTTTGGTTTTTTTTATTTGTATATATATTTTTTTGAGGTTTCCTCTTACATTTGGATAATATATGGAATGAATTTGTTTTATATTACCTTTGAGATGATGGATAAATTATCATTCTTTATTGAATAGTTCAGAAGTTACAGCGGTGTCTAATACCCCACAGTAAATCTGCTGCATAGCTGATTTTCAGCTGCTTGCAGTTTGGGGATAGCTTGCAATGAAAGGGTTGAAGCCCATTGTAGACATTGTTTTAAACTTTGCAGCATGCTGTTTGTATATTCTTGTTTTTACTCTTAGGTTTCAGTCATTTGTGATTAGAGTTCAGACTGACTCTACTGAGGATGACAGAAAAAGAAATGCTGTCTGTCACAAATGACGTTACTGGGGATGACGGAAAAAGAAATGCTGTCTGTCAAAGATGCAGATGGCAGCTATAACCTTGCCATTTGAACATTGCTGTCAGAACATGGGTGTTTGTGGAGATGGGGGGTAGGTGGGATGGTGTGTGTGTGTGTGTGTGACATGTTTGTATTATGATTCTTTCGAAACAAGAATAATGGCCGCAAACAAAACAAAGATTGGCACAGGTGAAAAAGGCAATATTACTAAAATGAGACATTTTCTTTCTGTTGCAGTGGCTGAATGAAAATCAGATAGTTCAGAGACTAGTTGACTGTATAGTACCTTCAAATGATGAAGATGTAAGTACATTTTCTGTAGTTCTATATATATATAGATATTCTCTCTCTCTCTCTCTCTCTCTCTCTCTCTCTAAATTTTTTGTTTTTCTGAAAAGATTTTTTTGTTGAGATATTTGAAGGAAATGGCATTTACTGTAGTACAGCCACATTACATGCAGATATTGTGCAATGCATACAATGCAGTAAAAGGCACACATGCACATGCGCATTTCCAACTGTTCATGAAGACAGGCTTAAATGTTTCAGTGATTTGATATTTTTCAGTACTTTTAGTATGATCTATTTTTCTTTGATGTCCCTGCAGTGCTGGGCATATATCGATGGATAGAGTAATTTGAAGAATGTAAAAAAGTCATTAAAAGTATACAGCATATGTATGGATAATAGAAAGTATGTTTCCTGCCTTAGTATCTGAGAAATACACGGTTTGCTTATTGCTTGAGGCAGTTTAAAGCACTAAAAATATACTTGTTGTTTGGTAATGTGGAAAGGTTGCTTTGAAAATGGTAAAGATCATTGTTTCAATGTCTAATGCAAGTCATAAACTTGTAAACTGCTGTGTACAACTTGGTCATTTTGATTTCAGCAAATTGCTTACGTGTGTTTGCGCAGATTCACTGTAACGCTGCCCAGTCTTTATGTGATATTGTGAGGTTAGGCCGGGAGCAAATGATGCAGCTTCAGGATACTTCGGATCCAGATCCGTTGTAACGACAATGGAGTTGTAAGTGCTCAATGTTATTTGAATGTTTTTATGTTAAGTAAGGAAAAAGTGTAAAAGAGAGAGAAAAGAATATGAAAACATTTTATGATGATGCAGGTACGTTATTGGATAGTATTTAGTTTTCAGTGTAAATTGTTTGGAACATATAAAATGCACGAGACATCATCAGTCTCTTATCTTTGTAATGCAATAAACTTCTGTTCAAATAGTTTTTTTTGTTTGTTTGTTTGTGTTTTTTTCTACTGCCTTCTTTTTTTGTTTGGTTTGATTTTTTTTAGGTAAAAGAGTTTTATCATCTTGTCTTTTTTTTTCCTTTTTTTTTTCAGAAAAAGACTTTTTTGCTTTTATAAAAAAGCTGTTGAAGAAAAAATGCGTGCTTGTAAAATGGTTTTGTTGTCTTTCTTTCAGGCAAGAAACTGTCTCCAAAATGTTGAGCAATATGTTTGAACTGGAACAGAATGAGTCAGTTATTGTGAATGGCCTCTTCGTTATTCACACACTGCTTGAGGTCCGCAGACAAGGGTAAGATATCTCTGTCACCTCTTATTATTGTTGTATAATTTTTTTTTGAGATTTTAATGTTTCCTCACAACATCTTTGTGTGACCTTCTTTACATTTTTTATTTTGTTTCTCTGTTGGTATGTCCTTTGTTAAATGATGATGACATTATTGTGTGTGTGTCAGGCTCATCTAAGCATTGCTTATTACGTGTTGATGAGAAATAGATCTTAAGTATGTTGATTAATCCTTTTGTAGTCAGTACAAGCAGCGTAAACAGAACTGAGAGAAATAGACTTTAGACTGGAAAGTCAAAGTTCAGTATGGAGAAGAAGGAACATCAGAAGGAAAATCGCTGCAGACAAATTCGCTGTAGATAGTGAGTCATAATTTTGCTGCCTTATGAATCAGTTTTTTTTGGTGTCCATCTTGAATTTTTTGCGTGTGTGTTAGTCAAGTCAAAAATACACAATAACAACCAGCCGCTGTGGTGAAGTGGTTAGCGTCGCGGACTCCCGGCTGGGAGGTCGTAGGTTCGAATCCCATCAGAAGTCATGTGGGTTTTTCTGCCCCCGACCGGCTCCAACCCAGAGTTGAGTTTGCTGCGGGCTCAGTTGGGAGACTGGGACCACACAGTCGAGTTTCATCCACTTAATGGATACGTTTTCTGAGAGTGTTGCTCAAATTTCCTGACCAACACTGCAGGTGTCTGTATCTCTTGGGCCTGGTTGAAGCCGGGATATATTATGAAAGGAAGCGTAGAGCACAGCCCTGTCATGTAGTCTCAGACCGAAATGGAAATCCGTAGCATCCGTCATCTTAATCATCCTCATCCTCATTCTCATCGATCAGCATAAAAAAAAAAAAAAAGTCTCAAATTCTGTGGCCCTTCATGCCCTGCTCTCATGGTGACCTCAATTTCGACGTCCTTTCCACGTCTGTGGCCTTGGTTTGGTTCCGTCCGGGTCACCGGTATCGGCGAGTCCATGGGGGCTGTCGTTGGACGGACGTGGTGGCGCCCTCCGGAGGGAGAGCTCACTCACGCCGGCTCTGCGACTAATCAATTATTGTTGTCAGTAGGGGGCTTAGTAGGTGGTGTCCTGCGTATGTTAGATCAGAACAGGCGCCACTGAACACCACTGAAGTGACTCGGCAGCAGTGTAGTGTCTCCTCCGGTGGGTTTGCCTTTTGACGACTTGACATTGACTGTTCCCTGTGGATTGCCGGTGCCGGGGCTGTGGCAGGGCCGACCGGGCTGTGGCTGTGGACGGGGTGTCGGAATGAGCGGCGTCGGTACACTGCCTCTGAGGTGGCGCAGAGGTTGGGAGAGCAAAAAAAAAAAAAGAAAAAAAAAAACCCCCACAATAACTAGGGAGATTATCATTGTTGTAGTTTGCCATCATGGCGTGTGTGAAGTGATGTGCAACTGGAAGTGCGGTGAGTGACTTGATGTCGCATACGAGTGCTGTGCTACACTTTGTGCTTTTGAGTCCATAACAGGTTTGATGCTGGCATTTGGATCAAACTTTTTTCTAAACTCCATGTCTAAAGGATCGTCTGCCTCCATTTTCATTGTCCATTTGAGTCACAGAAGAAGGGAGATGCAATGGAAAATGGCTGTGGACAGCCCAGAAAGTTTCTCTGCGATGCTGAGTGGAAGTGAAACAGATATGCATAGGGCATGTTGTATACCTCCACATCATATCGTGCCATGCCAAAGATGGAAGTTTAGTGTTATCCGGAAGGCTGGAAACGGATGAGGCTTAAGTATGAGTCCCCCCCCCTCCCACCCCCCACAAGGTGTAATGAGAACAGTACTATTGCTTTGATTTGCATGGTTACATGATATGTTCTGATTGAAAGAACGTAAAAGTTTTGAATGATCATTATTTTCCACAGTGATGAGGTTGTCATTCAGTAAGTGATGTTCTGTTTTTTGATTGCTTACAGACAAGAAGGCGTAAATGAACAGGTGGCAGACACTGATCGTCTCTCTCAGGGAATCAGCAATGTCATGGCAGCTATAATACCTCGTTTAAAAAACTTCCATACCTTGCTAATAAGCCCACCAAAGGTAAGTGGTAGAAAAAAAAAAATTATGGAGTCAGTTTACATGCAGTCTGTTTTTGTTTTATGTATGTTTAGGTACAGTTTGTAGAAAGTGTTTGCTTACCACAGGGGTGCATCTGTTAAATGAGATTTAAATGATCTGTAATGCACTTTATGTTTTCCATTGTCACTGGTAAAAGTGTTTTTGGAGGAAAAACATGTACGATTTAAGTTAATGAAATGGAAGTCCATAGAAAAAAGAGCAAGGAGGAAGAAGGAAAGATATTGAATGGGTTGCAGGGTTGTGAATGAAGGGTCCGGCTCTAACGTGTACACTGTAAATTTTTTGGTTAATGTAAGATTCTAGAATTACTCGTATAGGTAATTTTTGAAAGCATCAAACTTATATTGAAATAATGAAACTTTCAAACTTTTGAAAAAGAATTACGAGACGAAGCCTTCAAGAATTACCAAACCCTTCAAGTCTAAATCATATCTTAAATTAAAAAAAAAAAAAAAAAAAAAAAAAAAAAAAAAAATTGAAATGTAGTTGTGTATGCAGTTTGCTCTGCATGTTACTGTAATTCTGGTGGTGGTGTATATAAATCACCATTGTCGTCAGTTACATGATTTCCATAGATCTGGAATTCATCAAGTTCTCCTTGTTGCTGATTCTCTACAGACAGCCACTGAAGTTTGATCTGCGTGCAAAGACCCTGAAAGTCTTCATGGCTTTCTGAGCAGTTGTTTTTGAATCAGCCGTCACAGTGTCTCTAAATTGTTCTGTCATGTTGAATGGACAGTCTTCTGATACCATATCAAATAATTAAACTCAACACTAGATGAAAACATTGATTTGAAAAAAAAAAAAAAAAAAATTTTGGAGCTCAAAGTTGAGCACTTTGCAAATGTTGACCACTTTCATAAGTTTAACAGGCACCTTTATACACCTTTATGTTCAAAAGTCACTTGCCCCCAGCCCCTTAAAATCTGCGGAGGAATGTGGATTGATGGGCAAAACCGGGTGGAACAGAACTGGTAGAATAGGGCAGAATAGTAGTAAAATGTTAATAGGATGTAAGTAATATTCTCCTTGCACAGTGTTCTGATGCATGGACTTCATCTGATATCCTTGCTTGCTCTGCAGTTGATTTGCTCTTTTTCAATTTGATCAGCAACGCTACAGTTCCATGCCAACATCAGTTGGAGCCTTAGAACCTCCGCTGGGGAATTCTCGACTGCAAGTGACCAAGCTGATCACAGCACTGGTGGCCACCAACATGGCTGCAGTCAACTGGAGCTGGTCAACCTCAACACTCTTCAGGCCCTTCTGGTTTGTTCAGAGTTCTTTTCCTTTTTTTTTTTTTTTTTCAATGGGTTGAGTTAATTTTTTTTAAGGTTTTGATGGTAAAAGGGGGTGCATTTGAATTGGATTTACAATATTGACAGTGTTCGTTGATTTGTTATGTCAGCAGACATTGTTTTATGTATTATATGGACATGTTTTATGTATTATATGGACATGGATAGGACAGTGTTGATGTTTGAGCAGATAATGTTAATATCAGGCGCTGTTTTAGTATCTGTGATCAGCATCACAGGCATGCCTACCGTCCCTGAATATCTGGGATTTGTCCCGGAAAGTTGATTTTAGAAGCCACTGTCCCGGAAATGCCGGATTTGCAACACGCGTCCAGGAAAAAAAAAAAAAAAAAAATCGGGCATCCTGGAAAAAAAAAAATTGGGAGTTAAAAAGCTGTTCTTATCGTGCTGCACAGAGCTGAGCCAAGAATATCATTTGCTAGAGTGAGTAGACGTAATACACATGCGGGGGTAGGGGGACTTGCTTTCACTTTCAAGTCAGAACATGGTGTCGAAGAAGAGACATGATGTCGACACAGAGTTGGATTCTGACTCTTCGGATGGGTCAGAAAGGAGTGAAAAGAAGAAGAAAACAACCGTGAAGTGAGGTTGTGTCTTCAAAAAAGAATTCTCGGAAATGTGGCGTTGTCTACAACAAGGGAGGAAAGGAGTTTCTCGTCTGTCTTGACACTGTTCTGTCCCTGATTTACGGATTTGTCCCTGATTTCTGTCTGTATTGTCCCTGAAAGCAAATTTTGGGGTAGGCATGCCTGGCATCAGGCTGTGGGTACACAACTGTTTGTTCTTAAATAAAGTAAAAAAAAGAAGTTGAAAAGAAAGGCGTTTTGTGTTCTAAATGCAGAAAAAAAAAAGCTTGCTAGCTCTCCCTCACATCAACCCCCCCCCCCCCCCCCCAAAAGGAAAACCGTATAGTTGCTTACCCATGATTGTAAGGAAAGTCTGCTGTTGACAGTGCACTGTTTGTGGTTTGCAGGACCTGTACTTCAGGTACAGTTGGAACAATTTCCTGCACACTCAGGTAGAGCAGTGCATTACCCTGGTGCTCAATAACCCTCCCGTGGAGGTAGATGGTGCCACAGAACAACCTCTCCTGCAACAGGTAGGTGTGATAGCACCTTAGATATATCATCTTATTAGCAAGGTTGTTCAGCGGGATTATTGGCTGCACTCATTATACAGGGATATGACTCCACTGACAAGTGATATGTTTGACTAAAACTTGCTGCATGTGACAAGCAAATTTTGAGCAAGCTGTTTTGAAATGTGTTTATTGTACTTGCCTCCCCTCCACAACCTCCCCTTTTTCCCTTTTATTTTTGAATTTTCCTCAGTATAGTGTAGATGTGCAGTTATTGCTTTTTTTTTCTTGTCCACTGCTTCCCCCCACCACCCCCTCTCCAACACATACAAGAGTTTGTCTTGTTTAAACAAAAAAAAAGAAAGGTTATATTTGTATGGAGATGTATTGCTACGCCCCATTCCTGTTTTTCCCCTCAACTCATTTAAGAATGTGAATATTTTCAACAAAGCTTAGTGAAAGAAAAACGTAGAAGCATGCTACTAGTCTTTTTTGTTTTTCTCTATTTCTTTTTTCTTCTTTTGTTTAAAAGACATCAAACAGTATGCCAGGTTTAAAAAATAAAAACCAGAGTCAGTTAAGAAATGAATATCATTCAGCTTTGTACTTCTCCAACCATGTGTGTGCCAGATTGGAACGGAAATTGATTAAAATGTTTTTGTAGAGGTGTTACTTGCCTGCTCTCCCCTTCTCCTTCACTTGGGAAAAAGTTTAAAAAAGGCAGTTGTTTCAACTGATTGGTAGAAAAAACAGACAAATGCGTGTTTAACCCTCTGCCTACTGCGTGATTTGTGCTAAATGACTGTGTGAATACCATGCCATGAGAGGTAACTCCGCAACACACACACACTTGCCATAAAGAAACCTCTATAAAAAAAAAATTGTTTTTAAAATTATCTATTCTATAAAAGTCATGAAAAAAATTCAAAGACATCACTCCATCCAAAACAGCCATTTTCCCCCATATATAGGGAATTGGTACACGAGGAAAAAAAAAAACAGACAGACAGACTAACTCTACTTCAGTGTTCTTGGTGCTAAAACAATTTTCCCTAAATTCATTGTACCCACAGAATGACATGGATTAGGAGCATAGAGAGATTTTCCAAGTCTGAACAAAGTACTGAAACCTTCAGGAACAAAATAAAGTCATCCTGTATGGTCTGCACACTAAATAATCACTTTTGTTGTGAAGGGAAAAAAAAAAAAACCAAACTTCAACAATTTTGTTAAACTGAAGGCATCACATACAAGAAGATGTGTCTTCTAACTACTGAGGGGAAAAAAGAAACAACAGATTACTGAATACTGGGCTTCAGACTGTGATGGAATTCAGCAAAAATGTGATTTTGCACAAGTGCACTGAGCACCCCCCCCCCCCCCCCCGGCACACACACACACACATAAACTGGTGATGATGTACCTCTTGTCCATCTCCTCTTTGCTTTTTGATAAACAGGCAGTTTTTATTTTAGGCCAGAGTTTATGTTCATCCTTTTCTGCTTGCTTTTGTGCAGCAAATAGATTTGTTTCTCGTTAAAAGTCTGCAAGAATTCTTCTGAAATCAAAAAGCTAAAGGTGAAGTCCCACAGGCAAATATTGGGACACACCCACTGACTGACTCGGTTTCCTGGCTATCAAAACCAGGGAAACTTCTTGGGGGCTTCAGTTCTTGTAGCCAACACTCTAATCAACAATTAAAGAATCTCTAGCAAGTTTTGTTTTTTGAATTTTCTTTTTTTTTTGGGGGGCTGGGCCCAGCAGCATTTGACATCGTCATTATCATTGCCCGAATCATTATCGATTCTAGCCTAAAAAATCAGTCGCAGTCGATCTTTATTTATGACTAGATCAAGATTGATGTCCGAATCATCTTTCTTCAAATCTTCTTCAAGAGTGTAGCCCGCAAATACGCTCTCTTCATCAGTATTACTTCAGAAAATGAATTCTGCAAGTTGCATAGTTACTTGATCGCCATTTTCCCAGAAAATCCGTGCGAAAAAAAAAGCTGAACTTTGAAAATTCACAGCAGAGAAACTACTCCACCAAAACTCATGCAACAAAAAAAAACAAAATGGCGTCCAGAAACTTCCGTACTGGAAGACTCTTCTGTCGCGATTGCATTCTGCGATATGCGATGGTGAAAGCGAAAGTCGTTGACTTAGTAATCAGTGGTCGATCTCGGTCGATCCAGTATTCTGGTAGAGGAAATCTCGCAGTCGATCTTGGTCGATCCAACAGGCATTGGGTTAAAGTCAAGAAAATCAAAGACAAAGCCATTAAATCAAAGAAAAGGAACAGCAGCTCTGTCTTATGAAAAGAGAAGGGGAGATGGAATGAAGAATTGACAGGTCGCCTTTGTTCACTTTCAGGCCATAGAATAACAGTTAGTAGAAGTATCTCCACGTGTTGTTGGCTTGAAATATGATGACCCAGTGTCAGTATTGTATTAGCTTTGAAGATTGACCCCAAAAGATCTAGCAAAATGGTTGTAGCTTGCAGGAATTACATGGCAAGTTTATCAAGCCAAAGCAGAGTATTTACTGCCCCGTTTATGTTGGACTTGGATAGTTTGTCGTATCATGTGCATAATAGATAAGAATGCTGTGAATTCACATGAGAGCCATCAAACCACAAGATAATTGAAGCTTTTCCTTTTTATCTGTTCCAGTTGTTCACTGATGTCAGGTTGCCACAGAGGTTGTTGGATGAATGGGACGAAAATGAACAACAGCAGTAAGTGTCTTTCGGTGTTATGTGCTGAAGTGTTAGCAGTCATTACCTAAAGATGGAGGGCAAATGCAGACTTTGCTGTCATTCCATTTTAAAGGACTACATCAGTCTGTACATCTTTCCTCTAAATTTCAGATCTTTTTGATTGTGGGTGTTTGATATTTTTTTCAAATATTATGAATATAAGAGATTAGCTATAGGTATATTAAATCGAGAAAGCTTATTTGTAAAGCAGCTTCACTCTCTAGTACTTGAGTTCCTGACTTTGTTTGTTTTGTGAATAACACGTCAAGGCGAGACTGAGAAAGATAGACATTGATTGGACCATACACAATAATGACTTGAAGGGCAAAAAATTCAGCATCTAAGGTAAAGTTATGATAGTTATGTTTTTAATGCAGTGGACAACAAGACAGATAGATACCAGCATGTGAGTTCTACACAATGTGGCCTTGCAGTTCCAGTTTTCTGCTTTCTAGCAATGTTTTTAATGCTGGCAGTAGTTGTAACTTATTGTTCACACAAGTTTTCTGATGTCTCCAGAACAAAAGAAGGAGGGAAACGGAAGGGTTTCATGGGTCATCTAACCAAGATAGCCAATGCCTTATCCGGGTCCAAGAAAGAGGCTGCAACTGTGAAATGATCAAACGCTTATGGACAGGTCTGTATTGAGGGGTTGTACAAGCAATGGGGGAGTGTTTGATGTTGGGGGTTTGGAGGAGGGGGGGCTTCGGTTCAGAGAATTAGAGTTTTTTTTATTTATTAGTGTGCATGATTCTTTTTCAGTGCTGATCACATAAGGAAGGAATGTACGCTGTTGGTTACGTTCATGTTGGCTGTTTAATTGTTCTGAAGACGAGACATATTTAGAGTTCAATTCGTATGTGCTTATGGACTTGACAAGGGAGTGAACTATTTTGATGAAAAGTGTTGAGACAAGACTACTGCATATAAATATATATTGCTTACTGATATTGATCATGTCATGATTAAAAAAAAAAATTCTGCCTAACTTAAAAAAAAACAAAAAAAAAAAAACGCGGAACAAAGCAGAAACTGATGTTGGGAGCGGAAAAGCCTCAGGAGTTATAAAATCTGTGTGGTGGGAACTTCCAGTTTCTTTCTTATATTCGTGACAGAATGCAAAAATCTACCACCCGATGACGAGTCGCCAGACAGTGTGCCCACACAGACGGGTCCATGATGCACATTTGATGGGATTCTGTAGTCTGTTGAGGCATAAAGAATGACATGGGCATACAGAAATGGTGGAACCCTTTGGTCTTTCTGTCAGTAGCTTGCCTCTCACACATCAAATATCTGTTGTCCACCAGTGGCACAGGAACACAACAGTGGTCTGCTACATCCACTTCTACATTCACATCTGCACATCCATCCTTCTCATGATCATGTAGTTTTGTTAAAACCCCAAATGCAAGGCTAGACAGAATCTTGCGTTTTTTTTTTGTTTGTTTTTTTCACACTGAAAATATTTTTCTAAGGAGGCAGTAATTCAAAAGAATTTTTCTAAGGAAGCAAAATTTTCTGAAACTGTGCAGTGACTTGTGCTGATTTATCTTGTTTTGTTTGAAAGAAACTTAAAAGACTTACTGTTCAGCCAATCAGCCAATCAAAAAGGGGCAAACAAATTGCAACAGAAAACATGACACGTTTCTACCTCTTTGGTCTTCTTCAGGCAAGACCAACAACATTCAAGATGATGAAAACGAAGAAGAAACAGACACGTATCTCAGATCGGGCGCAGAATGGATCTGGCATTGGTTTGCGCCAAATTTGAGGATATAAGTGGCTATTCGTTCTTCATTTTCGTTGTCCTGAATGTTGCTGGTCTTGCCTGAAGAAGACCAAAGAGATAGAAATGTGTTGTGATTTGTCTTGCAATTTGTTTCTCTTTCATTATGCAGAACAGTAAATCTTCTTTTATGGTTGTTTCAGTTTCCGCCGGCAGTAACCTCACTTTGAAAAAACCCTAGTCTTTCTTAGTTACCTATTCCTGAAGATTTTTTTTTTTTTTTTGAGCAACTGGACTTACATATGCGCATGCTATTTTGTCCCCAACATTTCTTTGAAAATTTATATTAAAAGCATTTGCCCTATGAAAAAGGAACTTGAAAATATAATGGAAATGTGTTTATAAGTGTTCGTGTGTGTGTACCTAGGGTACATGATCCCTGTGTAGTTATTTTGAAAGGGCAGTAACTCACTCTTGAGTTATGTCCCTGGTTGTTTGGAGGAAGACTGAGAGGCATGTGAGTGTGTGTGTGAAGTTATGTATTACGGATGTATTTTGAAAGATTGTTTGTGGAAAAAAAAAAAATTGTGTGGCATGTGCAGTGTTCCATTATTATATTTTTCCGTTATAGTCTGCTAGATAGTGAATTAGAAAATATTTTGTTATTTGGCATGGCAAGTGTTCCATTATCTTTTTCTCCTTTTCTTTGTTTCTTCAAGCAGAAGTGCCAGAGGAGTGCAAGCAGAAGTGGGATGCTTTTGTTTTGGGCACTCTTGCTGATGTTAACAAGAAAAACAGAGTCGAATTTGTAAGTGTAGACTTAATTAGATTTGTGTTAGTTTTAGATTCATAAAGATGAGCATTGTGTATGGTTGACAAAGTTGAAAATGTAAAAATGGGCAAAGTAGATGGGGGCAGACATTGACATTGAAAAAGGACAAGAAGGATTTTCATTAGATTATATTAAGGCAAGTTCCATTGAAACTGATTAAAAAAAGATTATTGAAAAGAATGAGAGATGTAAGTATTGATAATGATTAATGGGAATTTTGATTGAAAGGAAAATTTCTAGTTGATTGAGATTTAGAAAATGCTAGTGCTTTGACCTTGACCATGATTATATGCCAGTGCCTTAATGTTGATATTTACATGGCAATTTCTGTCGATAGCGGGGTCACCCACTGGCTTCTAGTAGTGAAGACGATGATGCTGACTTCAAAGACATTCCGTTTCCTCAAGACACTGCCATGCAGCAGGTGTGTTATTTTCATAATCTTGTTCCATGTGTAATTTTTGTTTTTTTTTTTTTTTTAAAGATGAGTTGTTTATGGTTGACAATTATGTAACAAATTTGGGGGCTTGAGAATAAGGATTTTTACTGCTAGATTATGTTGCATTGAAACTGATTAAAAAAAGATTATTGAAAAGAATGAGAGATGTAAGTATTGATAATGGGCACAGAGTGATTTTGAACACAAAGAAAGGAAAATTTCCAATTGAGATTTAGAAAATGCTAGTGCTATTTTGACTTGGAGTTTAATGTTGATCAGTGATAGCGGGGTTCTAGTAGTGAAAATGATGCTGACTGAAAGACATTCCGTTTCTCAAGACACTGCCATCTGCAGGTTGTTACCTATAATTATGTAACAAATTTAGCTTGAGAATAATGCTGCTGTCTTACTTGCATAACTTGGCACAGAGTTATTTGAACACAAAGAGAAGAAAATAGTTCTACTATTTTACTTGGGAGTTTGTGATCAGTGGTTTTAGAAATGATGCTTGATGTGTCTTTGGATCTGCTTTATATACATATGATAAATCATTCCAAATAGGAACCTGTAAGAGTAGTTTTTGGGATATGCTTAGAATGAGTCTTTAGTCATTAAAATCAGAAATGTCTTTCAGTGTAGTTTAAGAGGATTTGAAGTTTTTTGTTTACTTTGGCTGATAGCCACTGTCAAGTTTTTATTTCAGAGGTGTTTTTTTTTTTCAGTAGGCATGAGCTGTCAACATGTACTAGTACATTTATATATGTGCACATGTTCATATATGCACATGTTCACATGTACTGTGTATGCATGTTGCATACACTGGTATGTGCTTACTCACTATATCACACACACACACACACACACACACACACACACACACACACACACACACACACACACACACACACACACTCACTCACTCACTCATCACTCAAAACTCTTATTCATATGCATTTTTTGCCGATACACCTCCAATTATATATTACTTGTGCTAGAGAAAATGTGACCGTTTTGGTGGTCTGATTGTTTTGCTTTATTTTTGTTCAGTAGAAAGTGGGGGTTTTTTTTTTGTTCATAAAGAAGTAAAGTACACTCACTTTTGATGATAGTGATTTTTTTATGTGATTTGTTTTGTTGTGCTTTGGTGTATACCATGAAGTAAATTGTGGGTGCGTATCACTGAAGAGTGTTTTGTTGTATTGAAACATGGTGGTAAAAGATTTCGCGAAGAGGGGAAGGGGACTAAGTTTTTATAAATTTTTCATTTTCTGGGTTCTTAATGATTTTGCTCAAGTCATGTGGATTTTGATTTTATTTTCTATCCAGTTTGATTTGATTTTAAAAGAAAATTATTATAACTTTTCTTTAATATTTATGTTTGAAAAAGGATTATGTGATTTGTTCATCAGGCCTTCTCTGATTACCAGTTGCAACAGATGACAAGCAACTTTATAGACCAGTTTGGTTTCAACGAGGAGGAGTTTGCAGAGCAGGAGGAAAAGATAGAGTAAGTTGTTCTTTGTTTTGTTTTATACACACAGATTTAAACAGTTGGTTAAAAAAATTGTTAGAGAACAAGTATTACTGTACACATGCTGTTGTAGAAGTTTAGGATTAAATTGATATATCCAAGTAGTATGTTTTTGTTTTTTATACCTACAGGTTTCAACAGTTAGCAGGATAGTTTGTTAGAGGACAAGTATTACTGAACACATGCTCTGAGTAGAAGTATGGGATTATTTAATATAAATTCATAAATCCTTGTGGTATGTTTTTTTTTTTTTTTTTTTTTTTTTTTTTTTTTTTTTTTTTACATCCACAGATTTTAACAGTTGGAAAATTTGTTTTTGGACAAATGTAACTGTACACATGTTCTTGTAGGAGTATAGGATTAAGTTAATATAACATAGTCATATTTTCATACTATGTTTGCTTAAAGTCAATTAAATATGTTATGGGCATTTTGGAGTTGAAAGTATTGCTAGAATGATTCATGTGTGTGCATGTGTATGGTCTTTTTAGAAATGGTAGTTTTGGACAAAATATATCACTTGAATTATCAACCTGTTTGTTTACATGTTTGTGTATTTTCAATGCATGTAATGGGTTCCATAGTCGGCCTGTCTGAATCAGTGTTGCTTGAGACAGAATTTGTATCCTTCATTATTGCTTTAAAAGGGATGGTTGAATTTTTACAGCTATATTATTTTCTAGTTCCATTCTTTTGAACTTATTTTCAGTTTGATAGACATTAGCAATAGGAAAATAACTGTTTTCTCCCTCTCACTTTTTTCCCCAAAAGGATTTACAAAATGACATTTTTGAACAGGCAATTATAACTCTTATGATTTTCTCTGCAGTTGTATTTTATTGATAAATCTTTCTTTGAATTGTATTTTATTGATAAATCTTTCTTTGAATTTGTATTGAATAACTTGTGATTCCATGTCTTTTGTTGCAGTGCACCATTTTCAGACAGGATCTCCAGTATTAATTTCAACATTCAGGCAAATGAAATTACGGTAAGCTCAAGTATTGGCTTGTTTATAGTGTTAAAAGGCAACAAGATAAATGACTCATTCAGAAATACCTGTGTATGGAAGATGCATTGGAAGTGAAATCACTTATACTTATTTGGGTATCATGATTGACTGTGTCATGTAGTCTTTCTTCAGCAAGTGAGCAAGGACAGGATAAGGTGGGTGGGGTTATGTTGGAGATAGTTGTGTCTTGGAGGCATTTGGTCAACAGAATATTGGTGCACCCCACTGTGTGTGTATGGGGCCTTTTGGAGTATGGAATGTCATTCTACTGCCAGCTCTGAACTATCAAAAAATTGGGTGTAGGTGCATTTGTTGTTTCAATATGTTTTGTGCATGTGCAACCAAAAATTTATGAACAAAAATGACCATTCCATTATTTGTTTTGATGAATAGAATTTGTTATTATTAAGGAATGATTGAACAAAATAGAAAGAAAGCAAATGGAAAATCTCTCCACCCCCTCCTTACCATCTTTTAAAAGAAAAAAGAAAAGGAAAAAGAGAAGCGAACCCCACCGTCTTCTCCTGAACACAGTCATGGGAAATAGAAATACAAGGTGGAAAGTATAGGATCCAGAAAATTTAAAGTATAATAAACCATCACAAGCATGACTGCAAAAAAAATCAGAGCACTGTTTCTATTACACAAAGTGTAGAACAATATCAGTGGAAACAAATGTAAAGCTCATGGTGACAGAAAATAAATTCAAGACCCGTGGTATCAAAATGAAAATATTGCTGCATTGCTTTGTGGACCATGTCGTTTATTCTTTGGAAATACAGTACAGAAGAAATGCATCTCAAAGGTGTGATTACTGTAATGATTAGCAACTGATCTTTCCTTTTTTGTGACAGTTGTGATGGTTTTTTTTTGTGTTTATATATGTTCTTTTATATTCTGTTCATGTAGTGATGCTACGTAACTCCTTAAGTTTTGAACTGTGATATTGCAGCAGCCCAACAACACAATGTTCGACCAAGCATGTAATGACCGCATCCATCCAGCAGTTTGATGATGATGACAGCGATGAAGACATCTGGGTAGAGAAACCTCTGACTTTCGACAAAAATGCACAGCATATGAGGTCAGGGTAAGTAACTGATCGAAAACAGTAGCGATCAGTGTATTAGTTGGTATTTGCTGCAAAGAAAAATGACGGGGCGGTTGTATGTGTTGTTGATGAAAGAGTTAGGATATAGATTGTGGAAGGGCAGGAGAGGGTTTGAGATTGATGTAACATTTAGACGATGGAGAATGGAAGAGAGGAGAGAAGGCAATTTATGTGTAGTGTAGTTCATTTTTTTTTTTTTTTTTTTTTTTTTTTTTAGTTCAAGCAATTTTATCACATTTGTTGTAGACAATACAAAAGGATCATAATGTTCAGCTGAGAGCTAGGACTTAAGGAGGGATTATACTGTGCAGTAAAGAAAAAAAATTCTTCAGAATTTAACATTGGAGGTGTCTTATCTTGTGATCAACATAACAACTTGGTTTGGATATGGTACATAATTTTTAAAGTGTTATGATATGGAAATTTTGCAAAAAGAAAAAGAATGAAAAATAACTGTATACAGCCCGTGTATAGTGTCAAAAGTTACAAGTACATATACTACGTGAAAATTTATGATGACTTCATGGCATGTTAGGTGGAGCACGAGAACTGAGAAGCAACACCAGAAGGTGTATTTAGTTTTTCATGCTTACTGCATGCATTGTGTACTCAAAAAGAAGTAACAGTTTTCTTGCATCTAGATCATGGATAGTCCTGATTTAGAGACTCGAATAATAAGAGTGATGATGTCAGAATTCTTTATTATAAGTCAGGGTAAGCATGCAAGAGGTGTTAGACAGATTTTCCAGGCCTCAGTATAGCTCTGTTAAGCACAGAATTTGTACCAGTCTTGGAATTCATGGAAAGTTTAAGAATTTAATAAAGTGGTTTTACAGGAAGGGAAAGTCTTAGAACTATGGTCCAGGTCATGGAAAAATTATTGAATTAAGAGTAGTGCCTTAAAGAAATGCTATTGCTTGGTTTGGGAGCAGATTTGTTTTAAGAAACCAAGTTAACATTTTACCTATTACAGTCAACAGTGATAGGTATTTACAAAGTTGTTCTGATGATGCTGAGAATTACATTTTGTGTGAAAATATCTGATTTGCCTACATGGAACATTTTTCAAAATGTTTTCATAGTTTGTGTTTGTCAATATTTACCAGTGTAGAAGACAAAATTTTGAGGAAAATATCTGCATACAGAATTAAATTTTGTTTGACAGGTGGGGCCATTGTACTGGTACACTTCTGTGGATTGTGATGACTAGGCTACTTGTTTTGTGTAACCCATTTTCCTTTAATGAGTTGCTGCACTTTTTTTTTTTTTTAACTTACTTACTAGTAGATTACTGGCATAGAATTTGAAATCTCTGAACCTGTGAGGTCAGCCGTACTTGCTCATCCATTTGGATATGAGAGAAGTGTGTTGTTTGATACAATTCATGTTGCTTATAGCCCATCTGACCACAAAGGGCCGTATCAAAGTTGTGAACCTGTTGTTGTTAAAGCTTTCTTCTGTTAAGCATGAGTCAGGCATCATCCATGCAACACTCGATATCAGAATGCCTGAATAGGAGTAGTTATTATTTCAAGCAATTAATAAAAAAAAAAAAAAAAAAATACAAGTCGGAAGCTGCATCTGTGACACAGAGACCTGTGTGCTTGCACATGAAACGACTCCCTCCTCCCCTGCCCCCCTAAAAAGCTTGTTGTGTGTCTTATGCTAAGCACTAACATGTTTTTTGAGCATATAAGGCCACTTAGCTGCACAGAATCTGTTCCTTGGTGTTCTTAAATTAAGGAGATCACTGTGTGGCTCTGCATGATTACAGCATTTTGTTTTCTCCCATCTTGAACAAAAGCAGTCTTGCTCATCTTTGAAGGTTCCTAGTGGCACGGCATTAAAACCAGAATTAGATGTTGGAAAAAGACTTGTGACTGCGGAGATAACAAATGTAGCATGACTGACCGTCATTGCTGGATCACAGTCATTGTATGCACTGTAATGTAAAACATCCCATGAATCGTGAAAACTGGGGGTTGATGCCTGACAAGAAGGCTATAGATTTATAACACAACTGGAAAAAAGTTGGATATTGCAGGCTGAAGACAAAGGAAAGTAGAGAAGAACACACAAAGCAAGAAAGTATCTAATAAATGGTTGGAAAGACTGTTTTGTTTTCTCTCAGAAATTAACGCCACCTCATTCAAGGAGAGTGCACCCATTGACGGTTTGTAAATAGGGGATGGAAAATAAATGCTGTGTTCAGAGGTCTGAAAGTTGTTTGTAAGTTATACTCATTGTGAAATCAGAAATAAATCGGAGCACTGAAAGTTGTTTGTATGTAAAACACATTATGAAATAGGAAACGAACAAGTGAAATTCAACAGATTGCAATCAGATTTTTAGAAGGTAGCTGGCAGAAACCATGAAATTTCTCTGAAGAGTTGATCAACATACTGAAAATAGTGAACTCTTTCCCTTGCTGAACCATTTGACTGAATATGCTTCTGAAACTGTGGTAATATTTGGATAAAATAGGAAAAAAAAAAAAAAAGAAAATCTGAAGTGCACCAAATTTTTGTAAAAAAAAGATAGTGGCCATGATGTGTAGTTTGTGTATCTGTCAGTATGTTGTTGATCAAAATAACTAACCATAATGCTCACACACTTGCTTATTGAAATCCCGAATAGGTTCATAACATTGATTCCGTCTAAGCACTTTCGATCGTCTCACACACTGCCACTGATGTTTAAAGCTTATGCAAACACACTTGTCTAGTCTCTGCATTACTTCAGCACTATCAGTGTTGATTTAGCAGCACCAGGACCACTAAATTATCAACTATCGTATTAAACGACAATCCTAATATTCTTCATCAGCTGAAGAAAAGTTATTTTAAAACTTTTCATCTGGAACCTAAGCACTTTGCAAATAAAGTGTCTACTTTTACTCTAACTGAAGTGGTTAAATAGTGTGTATAAAAGCTCAAGCCTTCCGAAGTAACACGTGTAGCAAGACATGTGAGGTCACTCGTATGGGATGGATATGGACAGATTAGTAGAGAGAAGTGGCATTTGGTGTCATGTAGTGTACCACCCTGAAAGGAATGACAACTGCCCAAGTCAGGCTGAATTTTACATGTCCAATGGGGGATAATGAATAATGGCAAAATGAACTCATAATCATGCAGATCTCTTCAAAGCCAGTGCGAATAACCTTGCACCAGCATGATGGATGTTAGGTGATAGGCTTTATTTCAGTGGTGATGTGTTGAAGTTATGACTTTGTCAAGGCACTCAATCTGTAATGTTTGGAAATTTGTCAAGGCACTCAATTAGTAATGCTTGGAAATTAAACTAGCAAGAGGGGCTGGAATAGCTCAGTTGGTAGAGTGCCGGACTTGTGATCCTGGGGTTGCTGGTATGAATTTCGGTACAGGGGGATTTTTCCCTCGGAGTTAACATTGGTTTTGACTCCATTCCCCATATAGTACTGCGAATGAGACTATAAACCGAGGTTCTGTGTGTGAATGCACGCACAACATCTTGCATACACGTAAAATCCCATCACCACCTTTCGGAAGAGAAGGCCAGTTTGGCCATTGGTATGGATGACACGTTACACATAGCATGCACCTTCCCCGAAGACGTAGTATGGGTGCCGTAATGGCGGGATAAAAAAAAACAGCCAAACACACAAAACTCCACTGCCTGTCTATAAAGGCAGTGTCCGCAGGAGTATTAGCCTGCGTACGCAGAAAGAAAGAAACTGGCAAGAATGGGAATAGGCGAGTTTCAGTCCAAAACTACATAGACCATAAGCTTGACCATTTAGCTAAACGCAGACAGCGAAGATTTGTCTTAGATAGTGTTGTTTTGAGACAGGTTGTGCTGTCTCTGGAATGTAAAAGAATGTAGAAACATAATTTTAAAAAAAAAGGGGGAAATTTACAAGTATAACTCAGTGAAAAATTTATTTGAATATTTTTAGAACAAGCATAATGTAATATATTTTGAATATTTCATACTTTGATTATTTTTGTGCAAGTCTGTTGATTTTTCAAGATATGGCCAAAATGTAACGACATTTTTTTTGTGCAAGTCTATTGATTTTTTTTATAATATGGCGAAATGCGAAGATGAGATGATGAGTCTGCTGTTAGTTGGTTTACAATGAGATAAAAGAACCCACATCATGAAGGAATTGAAACGCTGTTCATGTGCCTTGCCAGTTTACCCTCAGAACCTTTGGAGAGGATTTAGCCTTACCTCCTGAAATCAGGATCTGGAATAGAAGATAAAAAAAGGACAAGTCCTGCATATTAATTGTGATCTGAATTGGCAGGCTTAGAATATTGTTGTTGATTTAGAGTTGCTTCACTGCTTGGAAGAGAGGATGATATGCAAAGAATGACGTCCAGTTCGTGTTTCTTATGCATATCTGAGGAATTATTGTGGAGCTTCTTGGTGCTAACCGTTGGATTTTCAGTTGGAGAGATTCACTTGAATGTGAAAGTGCAAGAGCAAAACATATAAGAGAAAAAAGAAGTCTTCAATGATAGAAGTCTGAGAATGGTCTGTTAGGAATTTCACATGTAAAGACTTGTCTGAGCAAAAGTGATACTGACTCTGAGCTTGTAGTGTGTCGCCTTTCAGCCCGCCTTCAAGGCCAGACAGCCAGGGCCAACAGCAGCGACGACAGCACAGACAGTGAGGAGGAGCTGGACTCTCCTCACTCCATTCCTCAGCAGTCACCGGTTCCTTCCTCCCACGTGTCCTCTGCTTCCACTACCTCCACTTCCACCCCGACTGTCACTGTGCCTACTGTGATGGCTGCTGCTGCTGAGAAAATGGATGTTGACTCCTCTGAAGGTACCAGTGCAAAGTTTGCAAGGAAAAAGAGAAAACATGTATATCAGGTGTAGGTGATGTTGAAGGGAGGGGTAATGTGAGCAGGGTTTGGTTCAGGATGTGTTCTGTTCCAAAGCAGATGTGAGTAACTTGAGTATGGAGATGAATCAGAAAGCAGATATTAATGTCTTAAGGTAGGATGTGACAATACAGGCAGGGTATCTTTGTCAATGCAGTTTGTAGGTCACAACATTGCTTGAAAAATTCTTTAGGTATGCTTACATGCTGTTAAATGAAAAGATACTCAATATTATTTGCATTGTTTTTGTGGGCACTGCATTATACACAGAGCTGACCAGTGTATCTGTGAACGTTTTTGATTGTTCTGCAGCTTACATTTTGACTGGTCATTGCTTGTAGTTTCAATTTATTGATGGGGTTTGGCTACTAGAAGTTATCATTCCTGTCAATTGTAAAACATATTTTTTGATTTAGTAAGAAAATGGACTATTTTTAAGTTAATTTGAACAAGACATACATGAAACTGATTATGGTTGCTGGGGAGAGGGAGGATTGTTTGCAGACAGTGTTGTCTGGCTACTGATCCAACCCTCCCATATCACAAATTCTTATTTATTATTTGTATTTATGTATGTTTTGGGGGGTATTATTCATTTACTGTATTTACTGAAGTACTTTGTTAATTTTGATTATTCTAGTTTCATTTTGAGAATATTTCAAGAAGTCTTTGGTCCAGTCTGTCTGAGATACTATAAAGCTAGTTATTGACTTTTACTCTGAGTACAGGCATTTAATTGGCTCTGGATAGTGTGTGTATATGTGTATGTGTGTATGTGCGCGCCCATGTGTGTGTTCAGTCCACGATATGAAAAAGAACAACTTCCCTGTGTATAGCGAGGCTGATATTCCTCATTGCTAAGTTTGCTTATGTATTGTGTGTGCTTGTTGAAGTTGCTGTAGGTGATTCTTGACACTCTCCACAGATGAGTGTGATTTTGCAGGCCCCTGGGCTGCCAATGGTGAGGCCGGACCTTCCTCAGAACCCACAGAGATGGAGACAAACTCCCCATGGGACACAGAGCCAGCTCCCCCGTCTTCCCCACGTGAAGGATGGGCCGACTTTGAGAAAGCAGAAGCCAGCTCAGAGGACAACTGGGCTGACTTCAGCAGTTTCCAAGACATGGGCAGGTACGTACAGATTCTTTGTGCTTGAAGAAGAATTGTATAGGAAAATACGGGTGTGCTTTTGAAAGTCCGGTTGAAACAAAAAAATTCTAGTTGTTTCTGACTTTGCAAATTGTAGTTGTTTCTGACTTTTATTTTACTGCGCAAACAGGAAATAACGGGAATACAGTTTTTAGGTCAGTCTGTGAATTGGCCATTTCTTACTATAAACTTCACTTTTACAAAACTTTAACTTGGTTGATATGTACATTGATGACCCTTACATTGGTATGTAGTGTTTTCAGTTGACTGAATTGCTTAGACACAGGGTTGAGTATGTGCCGCTCACATGAATTGATGATCAGACTGATAAACATAGTGGTATTCAGTTGTAAATTTTGTTTAGAAAATAAGTTTTGCAAATGAGTTTGGAGGGTTGGTGAAAAATTTGTATTAATCATCAAATGTTACGATGAGCATACAATGCTGGCTGATAAAGATCTGTTTGAAAAGGCGAATTAAATAGAACATGTTGATATTGTTCATCTGAATTGAATTTAACATAGCTTTCATAGACTGTGGTATGATCAGCAGCAACACACTGTTGCAGCTTTGAACATGTGCCAGTGTGGTGTCCAGGTTGATTTATGGAATGAAAGGACAAACATTTTACAAAGATGCAAAAGAAAATTTAAGTATTCACAGTTTTTAGTTCTGTCACTGGATTCTGCTGTCATGTATAAATTTTGTTGGTAACAGATTCATATTGACGAAAGAAAACTGAACGATGATAATCTTCACTTTCATTGGCATTGAGAAAGGTCAAGATTGGGCTTATCAATAGATTACACAATCCACTGCTATCAAAGCTATGTAGAAAATGAATATTGAATGATTTATACATGGTTTTTCATTTACATATATTTATTGTTAAGAAATTGGGAATGGTGAGGGAGGGATTTGTTTTATAACCCACGAGATTAGTGTACTGTTAAGTAAAAGGAAAATAGTTCACAATCCTTCAGTGCAAATGTGTACATTTACATATTATCAGACACCTATTTCTGTGTTAAGTTGCCTCAAAGCATGGATCTCTCTCAACAAAAATTTATTTTTTTCATGACATGTACAAAATTGATACTCGGAGGTTCTGCTGTATCTTAGCATCAGTCTTACGTAAGCCTTACCTTTGCTACTGGAGGGAAAGCCAACAATTTTAGAGATTGCATAGGGGGATAATTAACTTTGATTTCACTGTGTTGTAGTCACAAACATGCATACTGTGTTGGTAGGATATCCTCTGCCACTGCAAAGCCAAACACATGAATTCTGCTCATATGTTGAAAAACTAGATAATTTTTTTTTAGTTTTTGAGAAAAAGAGCTCCTGTTTTCAACAGTTTTTGAGTTGTTTGAAATTAATGGAGTTTACTAATGTCAGACTAAGAAAGATTTTAAATGGGTTTACTAATGTGGGAGATTAAGAAAGATTTAATCCAAAAGTATATTGAATAGATTTTGATGATGTGACGGCCCTGTTATAGTCCCCTGTAATCTTTTGGGATACAAACAACATGAATTTGATGGAATATGTTTGACGTTGAATTTCATTGCTTTACGTTGATTGGGCAAAAATTGGTCTGTGTTTGACAAATAACATATCTAAGATTTTACAGAGCTCAGACCCTTTTTTCCTGTTCTTTCTTTTTTTTTTTTTCTCTCTTATCAGAGAATTCTATTGTATGTAGTGTAATACTCCGTTCTTGGAAATTCATCATTTAAGTTTGATCTTGTCTGTTACATGCTACCTGTGATTTACTTAGCTAAAATAAGTCATCAGAATTCTGCCCTCCTCTCTCCCCCTCCAACATCTGAATAAGTGTTAGGTGGCTTGAAGGTGTCTGGTGGAAGTAACAGTTTTAGAATGGTTATTAAAAGCATTAATTTTTGTAGTCAATATTTGCTTACCTGTAGACATACATGTTTTTTTTTTTTGTTGTGTGTGTTTCAGTGCAGGAAATGGACCTCGCAGCAGTTCACCAGTTGCAATGGATACATCAGACAGTTCCAGAGCCAATGTGTATGGTAAGCCGACCAAATTTTTTCATTTTCTTGCAGCATGTTTTTCTGGAATGTCGAGGAGTCTCTGTAATTCATTTTCAGGGCAGGGGATGGGCGAGGGGAGAGTTCAGGGGGTGGGGTGGGAGGTACTTGGTATGGAAAGGTTCTTCTTAACATTGTATTGAGAATAATTTGGTGTTACAATAGCATGACATGCTGGAGCAAGGGCCCACAATGTAGCTCAGGTCTGCTGTTTGAGTACATGTCTGTGCAGGACAGAGATATCTGAAATAGGTCTGTCTGTAAAAAGATTGACTTCAAAGCCAAGACCCCCCCGCCCCACCCCCTTGTCCAGAATGAGTACCTTGTACTTCAAAGCTGGTTCCCTACCCAAGGCTCACTCCAAGTACCTGCATTCATTGCTGGTTTATCCATTCAGCGCGCTATTTGTTTATATTAAATGCTTGCCTACTAAATACCTTGAATATCTTCACTGAACAGTTTACATTTTGTCCAAGGAATTGACAGTAGTTCTGAGTGTTTTCCTGTCACAGAACTGTCTTTTGATTTAATGAGTTATGATGGGTACCATATGCTAATCAAAAATACAGTGGACTGGAAACTCAGATTTGAGTGAACATGACAAATCTGTGAATGGAAACCAATATGCCCGTGAGGAACATAGAACTTCAGAAGTTTGTGATGATGCGGGGATTGAGAAATCTGACAAGACAGTTGTGCACTCGCCTGTGTGTGTGTGTGTGTGTGTGTGTGTGTGTGTGTGTGTGTTTGCTAAACATATGTTTGGCGTCATATTTCTATACCATGTCAGACTGTAGCAGACTGTAGCATTCAACGGCATAGTTAGCTCTGAAAAGCTGAATTTTTTGTGGCTAATGCAGTAATAAGACTATCACGTGACGCCCACCCTACTTCCGCCAAAGAAAGAAAGCCGGTGCTATCGTCCTGTTCCTCATTCAGCTTCGGCCTTCCACCTGACAAGGACAGGTTTAATTGCTGTGTCTCTCCTATACTTCTGTTTTGTGTAAAGAGTGCCTGTATTTGCCATCTTTACTTGTTCTGTTGTGGTTTGTGTTAAACCGGTATTATTGTTGTGTAAGGTTTATGGTTGGCATTTCATTATTTTATTTTGACGCTTCTCCTGCGTAAGGTCTTGCGTGAGGTTTTCAGTTATTATTCTATCATTTAACGGTCCTTACACTCTCGTGTATCGTGTTCAATTTACTATTATTTTTAATTCTCTTTCGATCAAGCGTGCCTCATGGCCTCTTGATACGGGAGGCCCCGTTTTGCTCTCTTTTTTTTTTATTCTTGAGCTCTATTGTTTTGTAGCTTTTGGCGATCGAGTATGCTGCCAGTCTCTCGATCCGCCGTCTTGCCTCGCCTCACGCTGGTCTCTCTCGATCCGCCATCTTGCCTCACCTCGTGGTCGTCCACTTTCTAGTTGTGCCTAGGTTTAGTGGTGCTGGGGATTTCCCCTTGCACATTTCTTATTGTCATTATCTCATGGTTGATCAAGTTTTTCCTCCCGATCTCTTGATCCACCAGCTTGTCGCCACTTTATGGGTCGTGTGCTCCCTGTTTGTTCCGCCACCATAGCCCAAAATGGAGGACCCGTGTGTGCCGATTCCTTGGAACAGACTGTTCTTTCTTGGGAAGAATGAACGGCTGGTGTAGAGGGGGGTTCCGTGGAGGGGACGCGCGACCGTCATTTTGATACCTCCTCTAACTGACTGGCGGATGCACGATCACTGCGTCCGAAGGGCAAAAAAGGCAGGCTGCCACACCACTTCAAAGTGCCTTTCCTTTAATATCTCCTGTAAAACTAAAGGCAAGGCTCCCCTTAAAGGGAAGGTCAGTTTTAAGAATTCGTACCTGAAGTCCCCCCCCCCCACCTCCACCATTTTACCTGCTGGCTTGCCTTCTTCCCTTCCAATGTATGGTGAGACGCACAAAAACGTGGGTGACCGGCACGATTTTTCAACGCTTGGCCACCCCGTCTTCTCTTCCTATCATGCTGCGTCACGTGACCTTCGGTCCCTGGGGGTTTTTACTGAGACACAGACTGGCACAGGTGATAGGATGGCTATGGAATCAGCACCTGTCACTCGCCTCAGTGAGACTGCTGCTATTAGCCCCCCCCCCACCACTAATAGCATGCAGGCTCATGGTCTCCTCCCCCCATCGCACAAGCCACCACCACTAGTGCTCGAGGAGCGTCCTCCCTCCAGTGGCGGAGTTATGTCCACTCGCTGGTTTCACACTGGACATAAGTCCGTGTCGCAGACGCAGACACAGCCATGCCCGGACCTGTGTCGCTCTGACCCCCGGCATTCGACCTACCCCGATCAATTGTTGACATTTCCCTAAGGGGTACAGGAGTTTGGGGTGCGGACTTATTCCGTTTCCCACTTGGGCAACGTCCACGGTCCCGTTCTTCCGGGGGGAGGATCTACCAGCGGGACCAGGGGTAACCTGTCCAATCCTGACCTTGGTGTGACCACGCTACCGCAGCCACTCCAATCTGTAGATAGGCGGATAGGGGGCTCGGTTGCCGTGCCCTCCACCACTCCCCCTAAGACACAGGGGTCTCATACAGATCCCACCAAGGAAGTGTATGTGGCAGTGCACTCTCGGGGGGGGGGGCGGGGCGGGCTGGCTTAGATCGGACCTACATCAGCTCCATGGTCGCCTGTGGCATCCAGCCTCCTCACGCTGGTTCGACCTCGGTCTGCCTCCTCTGCTTAGGCGCTGTCCGATCGCAGGACAGACGTCCGCCCCTTGGTCCAGTCGCTGATCATGGAGCCACCAGGGACACGCCCTGTGTCCTACTACTTCCCAACTAGGGCGGGACCCTCACGCACCCCTGCCTTTGCCTCCTTTAGAAGGTTCGTCGCAACCTCTCCAGGAACCCACACTCTCCCGATCCTGAGGATGAGGTAGAGAGGATTCTTTCTCCTCCTCGTGTGACCTGTCTGCTGTTGAGCAGTGGCGCCCTGATCTTGTCATGAGGAGTCCCCTACCCTCGGACAAGTTCTTTTCGGTGTCAAGATTTGCTCTGGCCATCCTGGCCAAGCATACTTGCCCCAGACTTGTCACCCCTCAGATCCTGTCTTCCATTTGGGAGTGTGTAACACTATCCAGGGGTGCACAGGTCGTCCCTCCCCCAGGGAGGGAATCCCTCTCGGCCCCGGAGGCGGCCCCTGTAGGCATGTTCCTCAGGGACCCCCATATCTCCTCCCTAGGACAACCTGTGGCCAGGGAAATTGCCATTTCTCTGGCCGACTGCTGATGGATCCCCCATTTGGCCCTTCCCACTTCCATTCCAATCTTAATCAAGACCCTTGTGGAATGGGACCACATATAGCCAGATAGGGGATCCAACACATCACTGCTAATCATGTCTTTTTTGACATGCTGATGCAGTGGGTGGAGGAGATCTGGCCAGAGGGGGACGACTCTTGTCTCCATGTCCTCGGACACTCAAGCCTCTGAGACACACTCTTGAGACTGACTTACAGTTCTTCAGGGACCCCATGATGCGAATCTATCAACAAGATCACGCATCACCTTTCGGCGGCTGCGGCAGACTGCGCAGCCAGGAGCCATTATAACCGTTAACTGGCCTGCAGAGATGCCTTCCTTTCGAAGGCTTATCTCTCCCCAGAGCTTGAGGCGGCCCTGCGGTGCATTCCAGTCAGCAGCAGCAGTCGCTTGTCCGTGACTGTTTGGCTGCCTTTGTCGCTCATTCAGCTGAAGAGCATAAAGAAGCAGCCTCATATGCGGCCAGGCCTAACAACTCCTCCGCTCACCTCTCGCCAGACCCCAGCCCTATCGCAAGCAGGCCCCATCCCGCACCGCACGGCCCGCCCAGCGCTCAAAAACCCTCTCAGCTAACACAAACCTTCCCAAGCAGAATTTTCGTGTTGGCCTTCAGGGACGGCCCAAGAGGTGACTGGAGGACTCTCCTACGGGGGAGCTGGAGCAGGGAGAACTCAGACCCGCTACGACTCAATCATCCTTCCCACTCGCTCCCTCCCCTCCAGAGTCCCTCCCTCCCCTGACCCTTGGCCCCTCTGGGCGGGCAGCTTATCCTGACATGCCCACCAGTATAGACGTATGGGCCTCAACCCATGGATAGTAGAGGTCCTAGAGGAGGGGTTCCGTCTGCCTTGGGCCCACGAACGCCCTCTTCTGATGCGTTCTTCCCCTCCCTCTCCCAGCCATCCTTTGGCCAGAACCCTTACCTTCCTCCTAGGGATGATGGAGTCCCTCTCGTCCCTTTCGTCCCTCATTCCCGTAGGCAGGGTCCCCAAGCGCCAACTCCAAAGGGAGTTCCGTTGTTGATGGTCTCGGACATCTGACCGCTGGGATCAGTCCATTCCCCTGGGCCCTTGGTTCCAGTGGGCCATGGACGAGGGGCTCGACCCTTCCACCCTGACCCCCGGGGTTTCCATCTCCCTCCCAACCCAGCCTCTGGAACTCAACACAGACGCTTCCAACTCAGGCTGGGGCGCCCACTTGGAGAACCGTCATGCCTCTGGAGTGTGGGACTCGGAGACAGCTATCTCCATATCAACGTCTCGGAATTGGAAGCAGTCAGTCTTGCCCTCCTCTGCTTCCAACCCCAGGTCTCTCACCAACTTGTTCTCCTGTTCACGGACAACACTTTGGTGGCATGTTATGTCAACAGGGGGGAGGGGGGGGGGAGACGCTCCTTCAGCATCTCTCTCGGAACAGAGGCCCCTCCTCCACTTGTGCCCCTCGCAGGGAATCGCACTGTGCGAGGCACATAGTGGGGACCCACAATATCCTAGCAGACTCCCTCAGTTGGACCAAGTCCCTCCTCCACACGGAATAGACCCTCAGTAGGCTAACCCTCCTCTCAGTGTGGGAAAGTTGGTTCAGGCCCATGGTCGACCTCTTTGCCACCCGATTCAACCACTGTCTTCCAGTATATGTCTCTCCCGTCCTTGCCCCCCAAGCGTATGCAATCTCCCTTCCCTGGTCGAGCCTCATAGCATACGCCTGCCCTCCATTCCCGATCCTCCACAAGGTGATCAGGAAGGTGAGGCTGGAAAGACCCAGGTTCATCCTCATCGCCCCATGGTGGTCAACCCAGTCTTGGTTCCCGGACCTCAAGTCTCTCTCCCATGTTCCCCCTCTCCAACTGGGCACACGCTGGGACATGCTCAGATAGCCTCGCTCAGGTCGCCCCCTCTCCAACCCCCAGATGCTCTCCGCTTACACGCCTGGCTTCTGTGCCAGCCAATTGCGAACATCTGCCCCTCCCTCCCAATCAGACAGATCACAGTCCGTCCTAGACATACTCGCTGTGGCAGGGGCCTCACAAGACCTACAGGACTTAGCTATGGCCTCTAGCAAAGCCAGCACTGAGTCTCTCTACGATTATCGTTGGGTGAGATGGGCCTCCTGGTGCTTAGACAACTCTGTTCCCCATGATCGCCCTTCCATATCTAGTTAGGCAACTTCCTGTCCCACCTATCCTCTTCCCTAAAGTTCGCTGCTAGCTCCTTCGGGGCTACAGGTCAGCTATCTGTACCACCACTGTTCGCCGAATCAGCGGACCCTCTTCTGAGAATGACTTCCTTCTCAGAGAGATTTGTAGGGGGGTGGCTCTATGTGAGTCTCAGTCCCCTAGGCGGATTCCCCTTTGGACCTCTTCATTGTCCTTGAAACTCAGAAAACCCCCTTTCAAGCCTATTGCCACCCCTCCCTTTGACTTTCTTTCTCTCAATACCACAATTCTTCTCGCCCTTGCCTCGGCCAGGAGGCACAGCGAAATTCATGCCCTTAGTGGGACCCCAGAGACATTGCCTTCCACAGGGACGGTTCTGTCTCTCTGAAGTTTCTTCCCGAATTCTTAGCTAAGAATCAGGAACCAGGCACAGCCTCTCTCTCCCTCGCCATCCGCTCACTTGTGGATAACTGGTGGGGGGGGGGGGGGGGGGGGGGGGGACATGGACCTGTGCCCTTCAGGTGTCTGAGATACTACTGGGAACGCTCACACCCCAGGCGCTCCTCCCAGAGGCATCTCCTCATATCCATCAACCCCAGTCATCATAAAGACATCTCTGCTGGCACTCTATCTCTAGGTGGCTTTCCAAGATGGTCAGATCTGCTTACACCCAGGCGTATAAGGCTCTCCCTGTCTTATCTCCTCAGGCCCATGAGGTCAGAGCGCTGGCCACTTCCACAGCGTTCCAGCACTCTGTCCCCTTGCGTCACCTCCTGGAGGCAGCCTACTGGCATTTGGAAAATCCCTTCATAAACTTTTGTTTAAGGGATATCCACATGACCAGGGCTGATGGTTCTAAAGGGATTTCTTTTGTTGCGGCTAACGCAGCCATATCTATTCTGCCTTCTAACCCCAAGAATCATTACGGCACTCAGCCCTCCTCCAATTCCTTTAAATTCTGCTACGGTCTGACATGGTATAGTATATGATGCCAAAATGGGGAGTTTGTATCATACTCCCTGTTTGGCTAGTATACTTACCATGTCGGACTCTAATGCCTGCCTACGTTCCCCTTTACCACTATGGTTCTCGGGGTTACCTTGCGCATATATGCCTCGCTGAATGAGGAACAGGAAGTTGGAACTGGCTTGCTCTCTTTGCTACTTCCGGAAGTAGGGCGGAAGAAGTCACGTGATAGTCTTATTACTGCATTAGCCACGAAAAAAAAAACTTGGCCTTTCAGAGCTAACTAACTGCCGTTGAATGCTACAGTCTGCTACGGTCTGACATGGTAAGTATACTAGCCAAACAGGAAGTATAATACAAACTCTCCATACTGAAATAGTTATCTAAGTACACTGTAACAGACAGATGGCTCCCAGGGACAATTTCTGTGTAACTTGTGGCAGTGGTTGCGGGAGAAGAAAGCACAATGGCAGAGAGCAGTAGCACCAGTGTGAGCAGCGGCAGCCAGGAAAGGGACCAGGAGCCAGCTGCCAGCAGCGACATTAAAGTGGAGAGCTTGGAGCAGGGATCCGAGGACCCACCCCTTGCCCGACTCCACCACCATGGCCTGTCCGGGGCCTGCGGTAACCTCCACCCCACCGCCCGTCACACAGACCCCACCTCTGGATATCACAGTGTCCAGGTAGGTGGTGGTGGGGCTTTGAGTGAGAGCTAGTAGAGACAGGTGTGAAGTACATGTTGTTTTGGTTGATCGGACATTGGAGAATGCTGTTCTGTACTCTTTCACTCTGGTCTGCCTGACCTCTTGTTCACACCAGTCCACCTGTATTTTACAGACATGCAAACACAGATAAACACATTTATACTTTGAAAGATGCATACACCTTTTGAACTTACTGTTTATTTTTCATAACTTGTCATCATGGATGTATTTTTGGTCATCCAGGAAATAGATATTTTCTTCTGTTTTGGTGGAGTGATAAGGGGAGATGCTTTTCAAATTTCTGCCCTTGATTAATGTCAGTGCGCTGGAGATACGAAAGTGAGCAGTGAATAAAACTGAACAGATGTCAGGGGTAATTTTCACTATTCAGAGTATTTTTGTATGTGTATGTGCACAGCACCTCCAATGAAGCGGAGAGCCAGGAAGCGGCAGTGCGGGAGGTGACCATGGATGCCAAGGAGGCGGCCGCAGGTGCCAAAGAAGCGGAGTCCACCACGTCCAACCCTATGGTTGTGGACAGCAGTACTGGTGCGGGCAATCAGGAAGCCAAGTGAGTTCTCGCCTACTTTCCGGGCTATGGTTAAGGGTATGAAGATTACTGGTGTACAGTGCATGTCTGGAATTCATGGAATGTAGTTTTTGAAAAGAATATCTGTCCATTCCCTTGATTTGATTTTTTTTAAAGTGAAAGATGATTTTGATCAAAGCCCTTTGTGATGATTGTGACATAGTTTTTCTTCTGAATTTCATTGTATTAGTCTCTTGGGCATGGTTTTGTTTAACAAGAAGCATGGTTGTGTTGTTTGGCATGGGACATTTTATGCAGTATTACCAGTTTTAATCATGAATATGTTATTTCTGTTGAGGACTTTTGTGTTCTGGGACATTTGGTTTGATACCTGTCTTGAATTAATTTGAATGATGTGAGATTAGTGCATATGAAGCATGTTATTGAGTTACTCACTTCTTGTCTTGTGTGTGTGAGTTGAATTGGTTGATTTTCTTGTTTTTTTTGTTGTGTGGTTTTATTCACATTCAGATAACAGCTGTTCAGAGAACTAACAAGGTACATATCCAAACTCCATGTGTGTTTAAGGTTAAGCAATGAAGCCCAGGGCAGCAGGCAAGATGAGGATTTAGGTGCAAACTATGAGTGAGTGGCTCTTGATGGCGGGTCTCTGGGCACGTAGCCTTGCTTCTGTGTAACACACTAGTGACTGGTTGACCTTGTCGTCATGAATGTTGACAAGTCTTTGAAGAGGTTGAAAACTCTTTCTTGTAGTCGTCTTGTTATAATCTCACCAGCTCTTCACCCGTGTTCTGTTTGGATGAAAAATAAACAAAACTTATTTCAGTGTAGTGTTCCGTGCCATTCTTGCGGACGACATAATATGAACCTGACTCCTGTTAGGAGTTATTTTTAGATTTGTTTCCCCCCCATCCCTTTCTGTTTTTCAAGGTTTTTCTGCTTTGTGAATTTGCGGACTTCAGCAAGATAAGATGCCAAAAATAGAATTTGGAGAGCCATTTTAGCCAAAAGGAAAGTAAGTGATACTGGAATCCACAGAATGCTAGTTGCAGTTTTGATCAGCTGGCAGACTTCACCGACATCATGAGATCCCATTAAAACTTCTTCAAGAAAGCAGGCAGCTGTCATTAGCCTAATTATGTCTATTGCTAACATTGGGTATGTGCAAGTCGTTGCAAAAGTGAAAGATTGACAAAAGCTTTGTGAACGAAAGGCTCGGTTGTGATTGGATCAAAAAATGGGCGATACACCACATGGTGCTCAGATTTGTATGCGATTGCACCATGTTAAAGATTATTCCAGCCATTTTTTTTTTTTTTTTTTTTTTTTTTTTAGCTTTTCCACAGTGGGAGTCCTGATTTATTTTTCTCGGATTTTAATGTACTTTTACTTTAAGGAATATTCACTCAGTATTATGGCTGTGAACTGGCTGACGTTGCTATGGAGTGTAGAACTGGTGAGTGTTATGACAAGAGACTAGTCAGAATCTTTTATTGGTATTTGTCAGAGTCCAGAAACATCTGCCTTGTTTTTTATGATCATTCTTTGTTTGGGATTCTATGGTCTTCTCACAGTTGTCTTTGATCATTGCTTTGGTTTGGTTGGTACTTTACGTTAAACAGTTTTACCCTGTTTTATTGTTTGATATGTGTTTATTTATGCTTACCTGTAGGTTTCCTTTTTGTTTTGTCATAAGCACCAGTTAGTAATAATAATGAGTTAGGTTATATTCTAGTGCAACATTTACACCCACCTCAGATCATATGGCATAGATGAAAATCATCTGGGAAGAGTCATAGAATAATGATATGTAAAGATGAGCAGAAAAAATGACAAGTTTCTAGACATTCGAAATGGCCTGAATATAAGCTGGATGCTTTGATCAAGAGAGCTGTTCAGGGCTGTAGAATGTATAGATTATTTGAGTAACTTCGCGTTACAAGGAACTGGGTTAAGGAAATGACAAACTACATGATAATGGAGTGGAATCATTATTGTAGATGACTATAGAAAAGAAGGAAATTGGCTTATACTGGGACAGAATGTTCTTTCAAGATAATTTTCATGTACAAAAACAATCACAAAATGCTGTGGTCAACAGGTGAAATCCTGGTATTTCTCTTCTACTGATCTCCCCATGCTTATTTTTTATTTTGGTGTTAAAGAAATTCTCTGTTTGACTGACTGCTTTTTCAGAAAAAAAGTCTGTTGTTCCTGCTGTGTTGTTGCTCATATTGTGTTAAAATTCTATGGGTACTAAATGGACTTTGGCCTTGGAGTGATTTGTCTAATTGTGTATAATGAGAGGTTTTGTCACAGTTACAGGAACACCTTTTTTTCTACATTACCTTGAAACACTTTCTGACATGGCTAATCTTCTTTCAAAATGTTCTGGTTCAGGTGTTAATGTGCTGAAAAATATACCAGTGTAATGCGGTTAACATTCTGTTACATATGGATTAATATTGTCATGCTGTTGTTTGCACATATGCTTGATATGTATTGTCAGTTATTCTGAATTTTTTATTTTCAACATTCATGCATGATGTGTTTGTGTTGTGTTGTTTTTGTTGTCATTTATTTTTTGTTATGTTTTGTTTTTTTGTTCTTTGAAGATGTGCATCAAACTATTTAAACATGCACGTAGGGTATAACCATACTCGGCGGTACAGTATTTACCAAAAATTGTTGCATGTCCATCTTTTTCCTAATGTTCGTCTGGGCATAGTTGGGATCATTGGCACAGAGAAATAAGTGAGCGACTGACAGGAAGTGACCACAAGACAAGTGACATCAAAGCTTTTCTTGAAGTTTTCAGCCATAGCTTTCGTTGGTCTGGTGCAGTCTCGTGCTGAACATTGAAAGATATTTATGATATTCATTGCTGTTTTAATGGTTTTTTTTGAAGTGTGTGTGCGCGCGCGCATGCGTGCGTGCATGTGTGTGTGTGTGTGAGGTAAAGCTCAGAGGAATGAACAAGGTTTTTTTTTTTTTTTCACCAATGGATTTTTGTGTTCTTTTGTTTAAAACATCGGTTCCTCAGTAAAGGAAGTATAAGAACAAGAACAGGACAGCTTTATCCAAGTCATAAGTGACTAAAATGCAAAGAGTATATCAGTGTAAGTAAACAGTCTGACAAAACACAGTATGTAACATTTAATCACAGCATAGAAGGAAATGGAAGCGGCTGAATGGTATTTAGCCTAGAATTGTAAAATAGTCTGCCGCATAGACTACGGAAATTGTTAGAGTTTTTAAACTGGCTGTAGCTTGCAAGATTTTGACATGGTACAATTTATGAAGCCAGCGAGGGGGATATATGCAAAAACTGTCTGAAATAGTTGGAAAACAAAATAGCTGGATTTAAGGCTAATGAATTGAAGCAGGTCCATCAGTAGCAAACTGTTCTTAGGCATCATACACTATCCCATGTCAAACTGAATGTAAGGGTGGTTAGTTTGTGTGGACCAAGTTTGTGTAACAACATCAAATTTTCACTCTCCATCTGAAAGGAATCTCAGATCATGATTTTGACATATATCTGCAAGAGCCTTCCTTCCAACCACATTGAAATTTTTTTTCATTATTTTTTATTTATTTATTTATTTTTTTTTTAAATAATGGTACTTGTTGCTTCAGCACCACTGACTTTGATGAACTGGGCTGGTTCAGGGCGCACAATCATGAGCAAAATGACATCACCACTATGTTGTGTTGTCTTGTTAGCAATTGTTTTCTTTATTGTTTTTGTAAACATTTTCTTGTTCTGACTGCTTCAGTTTATGCAGTTATTGTCAAGACAAGGTGTGTCAGACAAATTTGTGCTGCATGTTCATACAGTTCTGCCTTCTTTTTTTGGTTTTGATTTTCTGTTAAAAATGCCTGACTCTTTTGTGTCCATACATGTTTTTGCCCTTCCTTTAATTTGGGTGATTGTCGAGACCCTCATGACTACCAGAGAATATTTCACTATCAATTTGAAGAGCAGTGGTTGTATTGGTAGCACTGTTGACTGAAATTCTATCGGCTTATAGATGACATGCTGTGGTGGGTGTCCCTGTTACCTGTCTGTTGTGTGTCCATATCTTGTGGTAATGTTTATGTTTAATCCCCCCCCCTGCTTTTTCTTTGTGTCCTTGCTTTGTTGTTATTTATAAGTTGTTTAGAGCCATTACCCATTCTTTATGATGTATAAGCATATATACACACACAGTAGATGTGTAGACACATACATGTAGAGAGAAAAGTTATAGACTTTGTATGAATATTTAAGCAAATTCCTGTCTCCTTATATTCCCTCTTTACGTATAGATAAAACTAGATGAAAATAAGAAGTTTGATATTTTATCAGACTACAATAAACAAGACAAAGAGTTTTTTGGGTAGGTAAATAGGTAAATTGATTGAATGATAGTTTGAGATTTTAAGGATCAGTAATGACTTATTTATGATAGATCAGAAGGAACTTAATTTTGTTTGTTTATTTTTATTAGTATTATTATTTTGTTTTGTTATCTGAAGAGAAGGTGCTGGGCGTAGGCCATAGGTCACTCAGTAAAGATGTCTGAGTTGAGTTGGCTCTGTGCAGGTGATATATTTACATGGCTAATGTGACAACAGTTTCTCTGTGTGTGGTGGTAGGATGGAGGTGGAGGTGGGGGTTTGGGGATGCAGGAAAAGGGTTTCAGTGATGATAAAACTTAAAGGACTTACAATAATATGTGGACAGCATAGAGCTGTCAAATGTTGTAATACAAATATTTAACATGTGGACAGTCAAATGCAGTTTTAGAAGCTGCTTAGTTCCCAGTCATTGTAGCTGATAGATGTACTCAGGATTAGGTGTTTCAGACTTTCCTGTTCTGAACATCAAAGTTAAAGTTGTAAAGTGCTTGATTGTTGCAGAATATAATCATTGAAAGTAGCACTGAAGTAGTGAACATAGATATGTTCTAAGAGGAACCCTGGCCTCAGCAGATTGGCTGTGTCAGTTTTCATAAGAAGGCTTTCTTTTCTTTTAATAGTTATGGGACGTAAATGTATGGACTTCTTTGTGTATGGCTGATCACATATCAGAGAACCACTTAATACTTAAGGTATTGACAGTTACATGGTATGGAGTTGGTGCCAGTGTTTTCCCTGAATTTATGAGGAACACTGTGGTTGCATTATCAACATTAGGATCATATTTTGAAGTCTTATGGAGATACTCCTGAAGCTTCTCCCAGTCTTGTGATTTCCAATCTTCCTTGGCATCAGGGTATTTTGTCAAAACGATATTGACTGTGTGTGTGCGTGTGCGTGCATTCATGTGCGTGTGTATGCATGCGTGTATGCTTGTGAACGTGTGAGTGTAGTTTCCTGATGGGCAGTGGTCTGATGCGCAAGAGAACAGGCAGCAGTGAGAACAGTGTGACCAACACTGGAGCCGGGGACTCGGGTCATGGTGATGCAGACAGTGCACAGGAACCAGACACCACGGACTCCTTAGACCTTGAAGCTGCTAGGTCAGTGTGAACTTCAGTCCTGAGTGCTTGGAGACATTTAATAAACACACAAACACAGACAAAAAGCAGAACAACAAATGGTGTAAACTTGAGGTGTATCAATTTCTGTGCACAAATTCTGTGCACGTATTGAAATTTCAGACCTAGAGTAGAAACATGCAACAAAATGTTTGCCTGTAAGTACTTGATGCATTACATGAACATCGCATGGGTCCATTTTCACAGTCTGATGTTCAGTTGGAAGTGTGCCCTTGTTTGTAGAACACAGACAGCATGTTGTCAGAAGTTTCCCTTTGCATGTGTCATCCGTATTACATGTTCTTATTTCAAGGGAATTATATGTAAACTAAAAACAAAATGAAAAATACAACGATAAAGAATTTGTGTTTAAAATGCAACCCCCCCAAACAGCAAGTTGATTTTTTGAACTGACTGATTAGAAGCGGATTATACAAAGACATCTGCCAAATCCAAAAGATGAAAAATTTAATGTTTTTTGTCACTAGTTTTCAACATTCAGCAATAACAAACTCTTGGTTACCTTTATACCCTTTAAAAAGTTAAAGTTGAGATATATAGATAGATAACTTAAAAAAAAAAAAGGCTTTCAGGGGGTAGCTACTCTGCTCGAAGAAAACGAAAGTGTGGAGAGCTCATTTCAGTCTGAGTTATTCATAGCTTCGAGGTAGGCATCATCACAAACTCTCAGAACTGCAGAGGTAGAAGGCAGAGTGAAGTTGCGCATTTTTTCCCCTGTGTGCGTGTGTGTGTGTGAACAAATAAATAGAACACAAAAAAAGATGAATTCTTAAGTTTTAATTGCATGCAATTAGTGTTTGTGGTCTGTGATTGTTGCCAGTCCCCACCAGTTCCATTGCACATGTTTGATTATTGCCGGAAGAAGCAGAAAACATGCACTTGTGCCATATGTAGCGACAAAAATGTTTGCAGGTGTTACTGATTTACGAAATCATTCATAGCAGTGTGGATTTTTGGCTTATGAATGATATTATGAAGACAGATACAAAGGTTGAAGCACAAGTTAAAAATTTAATCCCCAGAAGTGTAAGATGGTCTATGGTGTATTGTGGTACAATTGTGTGGCTGCAAAAATGGCCAGAGAGCAAACTAGTTGTAGTCAGGTTGATGATGTAAGCATAATTGAGTATCCCTGTACATGCACCTTTGACCACTTACGGTTAAAAGCCACGAGCAGACTGTACTTCATGTTATTCAGCATTTTGTGACAAAAATAAGTTGTTTATTTTTGTTAGCTCTGTGTACTTCACTATTATTAATTTTGAGTGTTTTTGTCCACAGAGCTCGGGCGAAGGAAGCAATGGATCGCTATGATACTGCAGCCACCTTGATGTCGGCAGAAACCACAGTGCGTAATGGTCCAGTCTGATAGTATGCTGCCTGTCAACACGAGCGGCCGCCCTCATCGTGTACATAATGGCCTTACAATGGACTTGAACCCGCCCCTTTGTCCTTTGAGACACCCCCCAGGCAGGCAGCCAGGGAACAGGCGTCACACGTGGGGGCTTAGATTAGTGCCTGTCCCATGTTTGGCCAAATGAATAGGTTCTGAGAAGCACTAGAAAACATGGGATTGCCCGTATGGTCAGCCCAGTTTCCAGTTTGGACGTTGGAGATAGGGTGGAGAGATGTTCACAGCACGAGTGTGTGTGAGTGGTGCCTGTGTGTGTTGATTGTCTTCTGTTCGTGAGTACTTTTGTGTGGGAGCGAGCAGGGGTTCCTGATCACTGTCTTTGTTTCCTCCACTTTATTTGTTGTTTTTTTTTTTCCAGATAGGCAGTATTGTACAATTGGTTTTATGTCTGTCATAAGAATGACGGTTCATTGTGAAAGCTTATAATGTGAGGTGAGAAGAGATTTCAGTAAAAACTGGCTGCACTTTTTTGCCCCTTCCGTTTTTAATCAATTCAGAAGTAGCTAGTTTGACCAGGTGGTGAGTGTTGGGGTTTTTACTGATGTTGAAGCGAGAGAGCTTGACTGAGTGTTCTGCTTGTTCACTGCATGACTGTGATCGTCTGGCCGTGGTGACAGTGTGCCACAGTCACAACCATATCAATTGTGCACAGAGGGCTGGCAGACCCTGCTCTGCATCAGCACACCCAGCTATGTGCAGTGAGTGAATTCATGAACTTCAACAACTGGCATCTGGTTGGTTTCTTTACCACTGTCTTATCGGTGATTTGTTTTCTTACTTTTGTTTTTTGTATTCCTGTTTTTGCTTTTGTTTTTATGACTAGCTTATATGCACAATGAACTTCGTTACGATTTTCAAGGTTCACTCAACATGAGATGTACGTCTTCGTTACAGTTCACATCGGTTTCTGTCAGTGTTTCTGTAAAGATGAGGATATATATGAAGAACCAGGGATTCACGGTCATTACGTCGGCATGTCTGCACATTATGTTGGAGTTGGCACGTTCTTTCACTGAGCTGTCATGATGCACTGATTGGAAGACTTCATACTTTCAATACTCAAATAGATGCTTGACCTGAAATGGGCATCTTGGATGCAATGACCGGTGGAAGGGGGATGATTGAGCACTTTAGACAATTGTTTATGCATATTGAACAGTCTTCGCTGGCTTATATGCAAGCTCAAATGATTGTTTTCAGACAGGAAGAGGAGATATGGTTGGTTTTGGTTGTTTTTTTTTTTTTTTTTTTTTTCCTTTTAAGAGCTTTATTTATTGTACACATATTAACTAAGTCTGTATTTTATTTTTTAGATCTGTATTTACTGTACACTTTGTTTTTATTTTTGTGGTGAAATAGAATGTTTATATGTGTTTGGAAGGAAGGGAAGGGTTGCATGGCTAGTCATGGAATGAATCACTTGCCATTTAGTTGTTACAATTATTGGATTCATATATTGAATAACAGGAGTCTTGATTCTTCATGAACATTTCAGGAATTGGTCACGTCCTTTGACACCAGCCCAGATTAACAGCAATTTAAAACAAAAGTGTGTTCAGCTCTCATGCGACTTGATACAATACTTTGTGTAGACATGCATTATGTTGCCCATAAAAATGTTTTCCAAAGAATGCTCAACGAGAAAAGCTATTGATTTCAGCCAGTGGATTTTTATACACAGACATTGCTTTGGGACAAAGGAGCTGGAAAAAGCTTACAATTGGGGAGCCTTGTGTGAGTGAGTGAGTGAGGACAGTGATTGATCATTTTGCCTGCAAATCACAAGACATTTCAGTTTGGCTTTGATGAATTGAGCTGCCGCTGGCTGTTGTTTCAATCCCAAGGCCCCATATCTAGTGGTGTGATGGCCTAAGAAAGTGTGTGAATGGGAAGCAGAACAGGTTATATCTTGTAATGGCACACTGCTGACTTCATGCTCAGATAACAGACTGCATTCAAGATTCACATATTACTGACAGGGTGTTATTTCTGTTTGGCTTAGGCCATTAGAGGGGGGGGGGGGTGGGGGTTGGTGGGTGACGGACCCAACCTTGAATAGCAGTGGAAGTGATTGATAATTTTAACGTTTATCTGCTTCAAGCCCAAAAAGAAACGGTCTTGGCATTGGTGCCTAGTCCTTCGAATCCTAATGGGCAACACAGATGAAACTTGATACACAGTACTGCTTGTCCCGACAATCAAGAGCTTCTCAAGTGCCCTTGACAAAAGTCAGTCATGGACATTGATTTCTCACTTATTTCAGGACTGAAGTCTCTGCTTGCTTGTACTTCATCGAGGATTGGGTTCATGTGATAAAGAAAATAATTGTTCTGATTTTGACATTCAAGGTTGCAGGATCCAAGGAGTATTTAACAGCATGTTTATTAATCAGCTTAACTAGTAGCTTCTTTAGTGAGCTGAGTCTTCACTAAAGGGACAGTTTATGTGTTTATAGAGATGGAAGATTTTTGTGCAAATTTTGGGATGTGGTTCTGAAATCTTTATCTATTTAGCTGAAATGTAAGACCTTGTGTCAGTTTGTGATTTGAATTTAACTGATTTATTTGTTACTGCTTAATGAGTTGGTGGATTTTGGTGAGTTTGAATCACAGGACTAGGTGACACCTTCAAATTAGGCCCAGAAGCCAGACATTTATTTTATTTAAGCATTTGCAGATCTTCGAAGACCTTGTTCAGTGAGACCCGTTTCACTGTATGTGACTTTTGAGTATCCAAAAAAAAAAAACAGGCTTCTACTTTTCAGTTTAAGTAAGACTTTGTGGAAAATAGATCCAGATTAAAACTATTCTTAGCCTGTTTTGAATACATTTTTTTTCAAGGACAAGCATTTGTGGAATTGCTTTTCACACAACAGCTCTGATAAGGTCCTTGCGGCCAGTTGGGCAAATAAACATCACGATGAAATGAAATGGAAAAGGTGATCTTGCTTAACGGTGGAAGACATGGCAGATACTTCACAGTTAAATTGTCTGGTGGAAAATGAATGTGGTATGCTTTTTTTTTTCTTTTTTTTTTTTCTTTTTTTTTTTTGTTTCTGTGGTCCTCATGTTGATCGATATGCTGTCTTGTTGAACACTTGTGGAGACTGTTTGTTGGTGCATAGTACTGGAGAGGCAGTGTTGTCGGATCAGGGAAATAATGGACAGCATTATTTTCATTGCATTCTCCATTCGCAAGGAGTTGGGCATTTTCATTTCGTCTTCATATAGTAAACGGGGAACTGAATAATTTAATTTAGCTGGAATTGGCTAATTACAGTACAAGGTGAAGGGAAAGGGGGAGGGGGCAGGGAGGTGGATGTCTGTTTTTAAAGTACAAGCCTGTACCAGCCCTTTTGGTATGATAGTCCCTGTGAGCTTTCTAATACTGTTCTTTTTCTTATTGAAAAAAAAAAAAAAAGAAATGATCTCCCTCAGCACACGATTTACTGCTCATTATTATGCCCCTTTTTGTGTGTGTATGTGTAAACATTTACACTTAACCAATACCTATAATTTTCCAGTTTGTGTGAGTTCAGGTTTTACATGGCTTGTGTGGCTGAGCTGTATCTTAGTCTTTGGAATTGAAAGAAATACAAATGGCCAGGTGGTGATCGTCGTGTTCAGCTGCAGTAACTGCTTCCAGTAATGGATCTATTTATATGAATATGCTCCTCCCCCATACCCCACCCTCTCCCTACATCGCTAGACCCCCATCAAAATTAAAAAAAAAAAAAAATTTTTTTAATGTTACAGACACTTGGAAATGTAACAAATCAAAAGTGGTTTGTTGGGATTTTAGTGTCTGAAATTTGCATTGCTTTTTATTTCCCCTTTTTGTTTTGCAAGGGCAGAAGTACATTCAGTTTGTTCAGTTCTTTTCCACCACCTCTCTCAATTGCACTGTAAATTACTTGCTGTTTCATTCTATTTATTTTCAAGACTTTGGTCACAGGAGAAAAAAAAAAAATCATATTTGCACTTTTTGTTTTGTCTCCCCCAACCTCCTCCCCCAGGCACCCTGTTCCTCTTCTTTATTCATGTGTACAATGTCATACTGTTTTTAGTTCACACTTTGTTTGGTTGAGCTTTCCAGTGTATCCTACAGGACCAAAATAGATTATGAAGAAGCAACCATATACAGCAACTTCTTCCATAAATCCAACAGTACTGTACATATAATAAATGATGTGTAATGTACATGTTGTGAGACAGAGTGCAAAATTGCAAACAACTAATGGAAGTACTTGGGACAGAAAAAAGGTGTGCTTGTGCCAGTGTGGGAAAGACAATGATGAAGCTTTGAAAATTGAGAGATACAATACTGAGGTGAGTTTCTATGTACAGATTGATTGAAGTTATGATTGTATGTTACTTTTCATGTATTTTAGTGCTTGAATACTGGATTTGAAAGTAAAGGAAATTGACAGTACTTTATATGTGCACGTTATTCTGTGAATGAAAGCGTCTAATTTTTTTTTTTCTGCATGTAGGACATACGTGGAAGATTTAAGTTACAGAGAGATGAAATAATTTTAAGAGCCACTTGCATGGATGTATTAGATTGTTGAAACAAGTCCCAGTGGGGATACCATTATAGGTAGTGCACATCTTACTTAGACTTAGTCCTCTGAATTTCCTGGAGAACATAGGGCCGCAACCACACTCTTCCAGCGGACACACGATTTCGGGAGATCCTCTTCAGCTCGGCCCATGTCATTCCGGCGGCCTTCACTTCTGCGTCCGTACTCCTTCGCCATGTCTGTCTTGGTCTCTCCACTTTTTTCTTGCCCTGAGGGTTCCATTCAAGGGCTTGTCTTGTGATGTTGGATGGAGACTTTCTGAGGAGGTGTGGCCAATCCATCCCCACTTTTGTTTTCTGATTTCTAATTCTATTGGAACTTGCTTGGTCTTGTTCCACAGTTCTGTGTTGGCAATAACATCTGGCCATCTGATGTTCACAATGTTTCGCAGACATCTGTTGATAAATGTTTGGAGTTTGTGGGTGTTTGTCTTTGTTGTTCGCCACGTTTCAGAACCATACAGAAGGACAAATTTCACATTTGAGTTGAAGATTCTGATCTTCTTGTGGAGTGAGAGGGCAGAGGATTCCAGATAGGCCGTAGCATAGTAAAGGTGTGCCTGGCTTTATTGATGCGGCTCTTGATATCCTCATCTGTACCTCCATCTTTGCTGACCACACTGCCAAGGTAGACAAACTTGTCAACTTCAGTGTGTCTTCCTGTTGTAGTCGTAGTGGGTCTCGTTGCTGGTTGTTGACTCTCATGGCTTCTGTTTTTTCTTTGTATTGATGTGGAAGCCTGTCTTTCCTGCTTCTTCTTCTGCTACCCGGCACAGCTTCTCTTGTGCATCTTGCTGTTTGTGGGAGAGAAGGCTGATGTCGTCGGCGAAGTCCAGGTCTTCCAGTTGCTTGGTGAAAGTCCACTGGATTCCTGTCCTCTTGCCGTCTGTAGACTGCCGCATTATCCAGTCAAAGACCATCAGGAAAATTGTCAGCGATAGTAGACACCCCTGACGGACGCCGGTTTGTATGGTGAAGAGCTTTGTTAGCTTCCCGTCGTGGATGACCTGGCATGTGGCATCTTCGTAGAGTTGTTGGATGATGGCAACAAACTTGAGTGGGAAGCCATAGTGGTGCATGAGTTTCCAGATGGTATCTCTGTCGATACTGTCAAACGCCTTCTGGAAATCCACAAATACTGCGTACAAGGGGGTCTGCCACTCCAGAGACTGCTCGATAATTCTCATGGTGGCTATTTGGTCCGTGCATGATCTGGTAGTTCACATGCCTGTTGGAAATTCTCTGCTAGTTATTTCTTTTGGCGTCGTATACTATAGCATGTCAGACCATAGCATTCAACAGCAGTTAGTTAGCTCTGAAAGGCCGAATTTTTTGTGGCTAATGCAGTGATAAGACAGTCACGTGATGCCCACACCCTGCTTCCGCCATAGGAAGAAAACCGGTGTCAGCTTCCTATTCTTCATTCAGCATCGGCCTTCTTCCTGACAAGGACAGGTTTTCTTGCTTTGTCTCGCCTGTACTTCTGCTTTGTGTAAAGATTGCTTGTGTGTTTGCCTTCTTTACTTGTTCTGTTGTGGCTTGTTCTAATCCCTGAGTACTATTGCCGTGTGAGGCTTACGGTTGGCGTATCATTACTTTATTTTCATGCTCTACGGCGTTACAGCTTGTGTTGTCTTCGTTTTCAGTTTCCATTTCGATCTTCCATTCGGCCCCTACACTCTCGGGTGTAGTGTTTCCATTCCTTATCCGAAATTCTCCTTCCACCAAGATGCCTTTCAGCCTCTTGATTCGTGATGTCTGCTGCGCGTTAGTTTATTTTACTCTCGCGCCCCATTGCTTGTTGCTTCGGCGATTTAATTTTCGGCAGTCATTCGATCCACCATCTTTATTTACTCCACGCTGGTCTACCTTTCCACCATATTGCCTCACTGCATGGCTGTCCATGTTTGCTCATATCTGGGTTTAGTGATACGGAGGTTCCCCCTTGTACATTTATTAGTACCTTATTTATCATTATGACATGGTCGATCGAGTTTTCTTTATGATCTCTCAATCTTATTTATCATTATTACAAAGTTGATCAAGTTTTCTTTACGATCTCTCGATCTACCAACATGTCTCCACTTTGTGGTCGTGTGCTCCGTGTTTGCTCTGCCACCATAGCCCAAGATGGTGAAGGGCACCAACGGTTTTTAGCAGCATTGCTTTCCAGAAGTCGCTCTTTGCACCGGAGGACCCGCATGTCGATTCCTCCGAGTAAACTGTTCTTTCTATGGAAGAATGTAAGGCCGCTGTAGAGGGGGGGTTCCTCAGAGGGGACGCCTGACCATCATTTTGATACCTCCTCTAACCGACTGGCGGACGCACGATCACTGTGTCCGAAGGGCAAAAGGCAAGCTGCCAACTTTCCTTCAATATTCCCCGTATGTCCAAAGGCAAGGCTCCCCTAAAAGGGAAAGCCCACTTTAAGAATTCGTACGTACCTGAATTCGCCTTCTTCCCCCCACTTTATGGCTGGCTTGCCTTCTTCCATTACAACGCACGGTGAGACACACAACTCTCCCTATCATGCTGCGTCACGCAACCTTCAGTTCCTGGGGAATTTTGCCGAGGAACAGACCAGCACGGGTGACGGGATGCATACAGAATCACCACCCGTCACTCGCCTTTATGAGACTGGTGCCATTAGCTCTCTCCCCCATTAATAGCATGCAGGCTCATGATGCTCTCCCCCACCGTGCACCTGGTTGATTGTCGACATTTCCCCTAGGGGTACAGGACGTTGGGGAGCAGACGTATTCTGCTTCCTACATGGGCAACATCCATGGTCCTGTTCCTCCAGGGAGGGGGATCGACCAGTGGGACCACAGGTAACCTGCCCGATCCTGACCAGGTGGTGACCACGTTACCGCAGCCACTCCAATCCGTACACAGGCGGATAGGGGGCTCAGTTACCATGCCCTCCACCGCTCCCCCTAACACACAGGGGGCCCTGCAGATCTTACCAGGGAGGTGTACGAGGCAGTGCACTCACTTGGGGGGGGGGGGGGCTCGCTCCCTCAGCCTCTCTCTCCGAACAGAGGGCCTCCTCCGCTGGTGCCACGCACGGGGAATCATCCTCTGCGCAAGACACATAGTGGGGACCCGCCATATCCTGGCAGACTCCCTCAGTCAGTCCAAGTCCCTCCTCCACACAGAATGGACCCTCAGCAGGCTAACCTTCAGCTCGGTGTGGGAACATTGGTTCAGGCCCATGGTCGATCTCTTTGCCACCCAATTCAACCACCGCCTTCCAGTGTATGTCTCTCCCGTCCCCGACACCCAAGCATATGCAATCGATGCTCTTTCCCTTCCCTGATAGGGCCTCATAGCATATACCTTCCCTCCATTCCTGATCCTCTACAAGATCAGGAAGGCGAGGCTGGAAAGACCCAGGCTCATCCTCATCACCTTGTGGTGGCTGACTCAGTCCTGGTTTCCGGACCTCAAGTCCCTCTCCCATGTTCCCCATCTCCAGTTGAACACTTGTTGGGACATGCTCAGACAGCCTCGCACGGGTCGCCCCCACTCCAACCCACAGATGCTCCACCTGCACGCCTGGCTGCTGTGCCAGCCCAGTTGTGAGCATCTGCCCCTCCCTCCCAAACGGACAGACCCCCCAGTCCGTCCTAGACATCCTCGCAGGGGCACAGGCCTCGCAAGACCTACAGGACTTGGCGACGGCCTCGCGCAGAGCCAGCACTGAGTCCCTTTACGATTACCGATGGGAGAGATGGGTCTCCTGGTGCTCAGACAACTCTGTTCCCCATGATCACCCTTCCAATATCCAGACAGGCAACATCCTTTCTCACCTATCTTCTACATTAAGGCTCTTGGCTAGCTCTATTCGGGGCTATAGGTCAGCCATCTGCTCCACTGTTCACCAGCTCGGCGGACCCTCCTTTGAGAATGACTTCCTTCTCAGAGAGATTTCTAGGGGGGTGGCTCTACACGAGTCTCGGTCCCCTAGGCACATCCCCCTTTGGGACCTCTTCATTGTCCTTGACGCTCTCAGAAAACCCCCTTTCGAGCCCAACCCTTCTCTTTGACCTCCTTTCTCTCAAGACCACACATTTCTCCTCGCCCTTGCCTTGGTCAGGAGGCGCAGTGAAATTCATGCCCTCAGCAGGGACCCTAGAGACATTGCCTTCCACTGGGACGGTTCTCTCTCTCTCAAGTTTCTCCCCGAATTCTTAGCTAAGAATCAGGAACCGGGCACATCCTCTCCCTCCCTCATCATCCGCTCACTTGCGGATAACTTGGGGGAAAAGGGGAAAGCGGTGTGGGGGGGACATGGATCTGTGCCCTTCTAGGTGTCCGAGATACTACTGGGAACGCTGGCACCCCAGGCGCTCCTCCCAGAGACGTCTGCTCATTTCTATCAACCCCGATAATCATAAGGACATCTCGGCTGGCACTCTCTCTAGGTGGCTTTCCAAGACGTTCAGATCTGCCTACGACCAGGCGTATAAGGATCTCCCCGTCTTATCTCCCCAGGCCCATGAGGTCAGAGCGCTGGCCACTTCCACAGCGTTCCAGCACTCTGTCCCCTTGCGTCACCTCCTGGAGCAGCCTACTGGCATTTGGAAAATCCCTTCATAAACTTTTATTTAAGGGATATCCGCATGACCAGGGCTGACGGTTCTAAAGGGATTTCTTTTGTGGCGGCTAATGCAGCTATATCTGTTCTGCTCTCTGACCCCTAGAACCAGTAGGGCACTCGGCCCTCCTCCGATTCCTTTGAATTCCGCTGTGGTCTGACATGGTATAGTATATGACGCCAAAATGGGGGGTTTGTATTATATACTCCCTGTTTGGTTAGTATACTTACCATATCAGACTCTAATGCCCACCCAACCTTCCCCTCTAGCGCTATGGTTCTCGGGGTTACTTTGCGCGCAGGCCTCGCTGAATGAGGAACAGGAAGCGGACACCGGCTTTCTTCCTATGATGGGAAGTAGGGTGGGCGTCACATGACCATCTGATCACTGCATTAGCCACAAAAAAAATTCGGCCTTTCAGAGCTTACTAACTGCCGTTGAATGCTATGGTCTGACATGGTAAGTATATTAGCCAAACAAGGAGTACAATACAAACTCCCCATTTCTGTCATTTTCTTTGCCTTTTTTTTTTTTTTTTTTAAAAGTTATTTTGTCTCTTTTCTGCCATTTTCTTTTTTTTTTTTTTTTTTTTTTTTTTTTTTGCCTAAATAGACCAGTCTTCAGTTTTGGAAACTCGTTCATTTATATTGCAATTTATAACATGCAGTTTTTTTGGAGGGGGGTGGGGGAGATTGTAATCTGGTAACTGGGTGATGAAAATAGTTTACACACCGTCCAGATTGGACACTGGCTGTCCAGTCTACCAAATCTGTAAGTCCATGTGGTTTTTTAAAATGTATTTTTTGTGGCATCAATTGTTTTTGGTCGATATTTAAAGACTTGCCAACCCTTCTTTTGGCAAAATTTATCCCACCAGTTTAAACTACTTAAATTTTTCTGCCCTGCTGAAATTCACTGCTTAACAATCACTGCACCACCTTCAATCCCCCCCCCCCCCCTCCCTCCGCACCCCACCCTACCTACCTTCCCCTCAAACACACACACACACACACACACACACACACACAGGATTCCATCCCATCTTGTTGAAAATGTGATGGCACTTTTGACTCATGGTGTTATCAGGTTATGTCCATAACTTGCGTCTGCTGACCTTTCTTCTTACTAACAGGTTGGCCTTTACGTTACAGATGTCATGTCAAAAGCCGCCGTTTATTATTCCAGGACGTTTTAAATTCCAGTCAGCCGTTGGAAGAGCTGAAGATGATTGCCTGAAGAAAATAAAGGAAAAGAGAACCATTGTAGCTCAGTTGAATAAATACTAAACTATTTACTTCGCTTAACTACTAAAATGATGTGTTTGACGTTGGAATGGATGTAGTTAACAAAAATTGAAATGTTAACGAGTACTTTAGAAGATTTGTTTTACTGGACATGAGATTTCTGCCTTTTGACAGTATACTGCCTTCATTTTTCGACTGTTCCCCTTGGATATCGAATATATTCCACCAAATCAGTTTAGATTTTTGAAGGTCTGTGTTTTAAATTAAAAAAAAAAAAAAATCATGGAGCGTTATCATGCAGCGATATCTAAAGGGTAGTGCCAGGCGCTGTCAGCAGATCCTAATTTTATATGCTGTAGGATGTCAGAAATTCAGCTACTATGTTGAAACTGCTTTTATTGTTTTTACATGAAGTGTGTGTGTATGTGTGTGTGTGTTGTATAGTTTGACTAGAGATATTTTTTTTCTTGTTGTGCAGATTTGGTAGCCCTGAAAAGGCTATGTGTGTTTGGCTAGGCTATAATGATCAAAACGCAAAAAACCTGGAAAAGTAAAACATCTTGTGTGGTCTTTAAACCAACTGATAGTACCAGCATACTTGATAATCAAAGTTTGTGAGAGCCAGCTGCGGAAAGCCAGGCAGCCACTTTTTCATTTGTAAAGGCAGGGGACGGGGGTGGTGAGAGAAAAATGCAATCACTATCTGATGAGCAGGTTGTGAAGGGTTAGAAAAGAAGCCTATCTATCCAATTCTCCAAGCATATGGACGTCCTTCAGCCCTATTTCAGACGAGACTTAAGAATTGAGGTCCCATCCATCAGTGCATGTGTTGCATATGTAAAAAACGAAAAGGCTTGCATAGAAGAGTAGGTGACTGGGATAGATGACCCCCCCCCCCCACCCACCCAAAAAAAAAAATCCAAGAAAGAAACAACAAAAAAAAACTTCACGCTGGGTTATCAAGACTTCATCCATAAACATGGAATTGGCCTTGGCAACATACTGAAAATAGACTTCTCCTTATCTCAAGACATATAAAATAAACATGATTTAGAAGTTTGTTACATTTTATTTGAAAATGTCCAAATAATTCAAGGTATGGCGGGTGGGGTGGGGGTGGGAGTGTTTTCTAATGGAAGTATTTTGTTGGCACAGATTTTTTGTGTCAGCACTTTAGTTTTTTGTGTATTTCCATCTATCCAGAAATTATCTCGCAAGAATGCTCATGAATAATGGAGAACCCTTCTGTTCTGTAAGGGGGGTGGGGGGGTTGTTTGGTATTTGTTTGTTTTTAATACAGTCGAAAGTTACCTCAAGCCTAAAATAACATTACACAAGCTTCTTTGCAGAGTAACTAGTGAATTCGTTCACTCATGCATGTTAATTTTATAGCTTACCCGAAACCAGAGCCCATAACAGGTTCAAAACAGAATTCACAACTTGCACAGGTTAAGTGCAAAAATTAAAATCCAAAAGCCAAGATCTTAAAAGATCCTGATCCATGCAAGTTGCAATCAGTTTTTGTTCAATATTGCTGTTTCAGTAAAGATGGTGAAGTATCAACACATGTCCAGATGCATGCTTACATTTGTGCAGGTAAAGTGAACACACACATAAACACACTCACACACACTAATGCACACACACACACACATATGCACGCACACGCACACAAATTATTCATCATAAATTCAAGCATGATACGCTTGTAAATTCAGAATTATCCCGCTGGATTTTAATAGTATGCATTATAGACTATCTTTTATAAACTTGTGACTCTGTTTGACCCCAACAGCAAACACATTGGAAAGTGATCTTGGAAAGAGTAATCTTGTGCATTTGCCTTTTTTTTTTCCCTATTCCTTCCACTGCTGTTAATAACTTTTGCATAAAAATGATTGAAAATATATGCATTGTAGGCATCTTTTTCCTTTTCGATCAACTGTAGTAGTGATTTCACCACTCAGTGTTTCTTGGCAGATACCTGTTTTACAAGGAATGGATTAAGTGCGTTTCCAATGAAGATACACCTCCAAACAGTGAAGCGTTTTCAGCTCCGCTGTCAGTTTTTTTTAGTATCATTCTAATCTAGACAGCACAAGCTGCTGGCAGACAAGGCCAAGTTGTTCCAACTGAAGGCTGTGTCTGATCGCACCTGGCTAGAATGTGTCTGAATAGCGTTTTTCCACTTTCAGCCCTCCCACCCTCCAAGAGAATTTCCTCGCGCAAATTTTTTTTTTGTTGTTCAGACAAGCTGTGCTTTGTTCTTTCTTCTTAGAGCCAATGACCACCGCAGGGTTTTTTCAAGGCTGGCAGCCCTTTGGTAAACAAGTACCTATGTTTGCATGGAATTCATCGCCTAACTAAACTACAAAATGTCCCTAAGGTTGTTGAAACTAGTAAACAGTGTAGCATTTTGAGTGTTGCACTCCAAATTTAAGTGTAGTGCTTGTATGCGGTATCAGAGACCAGTTCATCTGCACTTTCAGTTCCATCATGCTTCACACACATGATGTTGGACTAAGAAGATGGAAATCTCACCAGTTATCTTGTGGTTTTGACTCCCCCCCCCCCCCCCCCCCCCCCCCCACCACACACACACACACACACAAAAAGCTGACAATGAAATAATCAATGAAGTAGCAAAATTGCAATCATCTTAAACGACTTTTATTCCTCTCCTTACTGAACTTGCCCTTTTTTTCTTTTCTTTTTTTTTTTTCTTTTTTTGGATGAAGCAAATCTATTGTTTAGAAGTCTATGCTATCTCTGTTCCGTTTAAGCTGTGTTAAGTTCGAGTTTTTTTTTTTTTTTTTTTTCACTTTTGTTTTTAGCTTAGCATTTCATCACAAAATACAGCATCAAAGCATTGTCAACTAAATCTCGGCATTCAACGCCAAAGTGTAAAATTTAGCGACTTGCATGCTAAAAATATGCCTTTGGCAAAACACATGCGATGGTCACAATGGACAAAAGATTCAATGCGACGGAAAGAACAGGGGCCGTTACCAAAACCGCTTTAAAATCCGCAGTTTTTTCCCATAGACACACACGCAAAAACAAACAAACAAACAAAAAAAAAAGTGTTTACTGATGCAGTGGAGACTGATTATCAGAGTTGACTCTCACCTAAACCATGATGGCAGAATGAATCTGATCCTCATTTTGAGAGGCAATAACAATTGTGGTGAATGTAGCATCTGAAAGATAATGAGTCTTGTATGACTAGGGATGCATTTCTTTCATGAAAGAAAATCATCTGCTTCTTCAAAAGTGTAATTACTGATGGATGGTCATTTGGCCTATTTTCACCGCTTGACTGCTAATCAGTATAGTACGGGTTCATGTGAACAATATATGACGTTGCTGACCAATGGTCAGTGTTATTGACCAGTTGTCATTTTTGCCCCATTTCCACTGTTTGACAGCTAGTTAGTGTAAAACGAGTTCATGTGAACAACATGTGTGGTTTGACCAGTGGTCAGTGTCATTGACCAGTGGTCATTTTGGCACAATTTTGCGCGCGCGCGCGCGTGTGTGTTGTGTACAGGCGTGTGAGAAGGAATGTGTCTGCAAGTAAGTGGGCGGCAAATATAAGGAAACCACAAAGCAACTCCATAAGATACCGAAATTGAAATCTTTTGAATTGGTGTATCATTTTGATTTCGATCTGATCGAAGTCAAGACATTAAAAAACGTTCCACGTACAACTAAAACATCGTGGTAGTTCTTGAACGTTCTGCAGACTTCTCGACATCAAAACAGTTAGCAAACTTCTAAAACATTTGCCGGTTTCTCACGCATTGTACGGATTTCTAAGATTATGCGGACTTCTCGAACATCACGTGGACTTCTCAAGCCTTGTCAGGACTTCTCAATCATGGCTCAGATTTCTCTAGCATTGATCGGAGTGTTCAAACATCTTTTGCTTCTCAAACATGATGCAAACTTCTCCACAAACATCATGAAGGTTTTCAAACCTTGTGCAGACTTCTTATACATTGTGCGGGCTTCTCAAGCATTACATAGATTTCTCAAGCATTGTATGGACTTCTCAAACATTGTGTGGACCTGTCAAATGTTATGTAAACGTTTCAAACGTTTTAGAGAGAGTCTTCAAACAATATGCGAACCTCTTAGATATTTGCAGGCTTATAAAACTGTTATGCAGACTTTGAGACCATTGTGGGGATTTTAAAACGTTCTCAAACGGTCGGGGTCTGGTGAAACGCTAAATTCCCTACTGTGTTCGAAAAAAAAGTAGATACAAATATTCTACAGTGCCCAACATGCACACACGGGATTTCAAGCGACTGACGGACAGTATCGCAGTGGAAAACATCGGCACATTTGCATTGAAGACCGTTTCTCTGACATACTGACGCCCGCATCCTCTTCAGCTACATCATACACGTAACCTATGAAGAAAAGAGAGAGAAAGTAAACTTAAGCACACACACACACACACGAGTTTTTTTTTCCCCCGTCTAATATCGCCTAGAGTGGATAGACGTTAAATTTGAACCCCCCCCCCCCCCCCCCCCCCCCCCACACACACACACACACACACACACACTTACTTCCCTCGCTCTCTGTAAATTACTTTATTTCATCCAAAACCACGAACGTGGCTATTTACTTAGCCATCATTCAAAACCCAGAGACCGGTTAAAGTCCATTGCCATTGGTAATATCCTCAGAACGGCAAAGACCTTCGTTTCCAACACCCACAGAGCAGAGCCTTCAGGCGCAGTGTGTCGTGATGGTGCCCGGGCCCACTAAAACAGGATCATGAAACACCTGTGGATCAGGGTTCCATTCTCCATTATGTTGCCACAGTAATCGTACCGGCTGCAGCAGGGGCCCGGTGGTCCCAATTGCATGGGGGTTTCAGCCAGCGAGGGGTCACACTCCTGCATGTGATACGCACACTGCAACAGAGAGAGTTGCGTTCGGGTTGGATTTGAGTTCGCTAACAGCAACGGTAATGATTATGACAGGCAGATAACCATACCAGGAGAGTGGGGCGGCGCGCGCGCGCGCGCATGTGTGCGTGTGCGTGCGTGCGCGTGCATGCGTGTGTGTGTGTGTGTGTGTGTGTGTGCGTGCGTGCGTGTGTGTGTGTGTGTGTGTGTGTGTGTGTGTGTGTGGGGTGTGTGCGCAGGGGGGGCGCACAGGGGGTGGAACGCGGGTGGCGGGCGGCAATGGAAGTGGGTAATGAGGCAGTGGTGAAGGGAGAGAAAATCTGACACAACACTGATACGACCTGCACGACATTACGTTCAGAATGGGCAACAAAAAAAAAAAAAGTAAGTTTTTAAATCAGCTTTTCAAAGGCACGCATAAGAAGGAAGAACAATTAAAATCTTTGTATTCTGTACCAAAGTCTGCAACGTCGTACTACATATGAAACAAAAACAAAAACGTTTCAGTAACCACAAATAATTGCTGGTTATGATTAGAATGGATATGGTAAGAAAAAAAAAAAAAAAGAAAACATGTTCCTGTAACTTCTTCACCCAGTGAAATGTCAGTTTTTTTTTTTC
>JADBJO010000695.1:170000-172500 GCA_016801955.1 Conus betulinus | reverse complement strand
TGTGAGAATGTGGGGTCAGTGGAGAGATGGTGGGACAGGAGTGGCGGGGGTTATTGGATGTGGGTAGTTGGATGATGGGGGGGGCGGGGGGGGGGGGGGGGGGGGGGGGGGGGGGGGGGGGGAAGAAGCTATCTTGCTCTACATTCATGCGACTAGCAGGGACATGACGTTCGAACTGGACAGGGACAAGATGACAATTAAAAAAAAAAAAAAAAAAAACGTTTTTGAAAGCATACATAAGTAAGAAGAAGAACAACGAAGACATTTAAACACTGTGCCAAAATCTACAACATCATCGTACATATCAAAACACACACCGTTTCAGAAGCCCCACTACAGCACTCCTAGCCACAGGCACCTGTTGGCCGTTTATTGTAATGAATATAATACAATAAAAAAAAAATTAGTAATCTCTGCAGTAAGAGCGCTCATTTACGTATTCCTGTCACTTGTTTTCCGAATGAAACGTCAAGTTTTCATTCTGGGCCCCAATGGGATTCGACCTCAAAAATCCTAACAAATAAATTCGGGGCTTTACCACTGAACCAATGAAGCACCATGCAACCCACTGTAAACTGGAGGTTTGGGGTTTACATGTCGATGACACAACCATGTCCAACGTCGTTCAGGTAGGTGCAAATGTTGCCTAGCGAATAACACACTCGGCTAGCAGCAGCAGAAAATCCTTTTGTCCAAGGATTGAATCCCACATACAACACACCCGCGATGCCACACAACACAACCAAACGCATTAAAACGCAGTACACTATAAATCAACGTAACGCAATCGAACCCAACTCACTGCAACACAGTACGATACAAAGAATGCAATGAAGTCAAATAAATGCATTAACATACAATGAAAACACAATACAGTGAAATACAACACAATACAATACAATACAATACAATACAATACAATGCATTACAATACAAATCCAAAAACAAACTACCACATTCTCAACTGAAAAGACACCATCAACCTGTTTTTTTTTTTCTCTCTCTCTTTTTTAAAAAAAAATTTTAAGGGCGGATCACACTGATATTTACAAAACCTAAATACAAGCCCTTGACATTTTCAAACCTCAGCTTGTGTTGTTGGGGCAGCGGTGTTGGCACCGAAAAGACAGGCTGCGAAAATAAACAACAGCAGCGACTTCATGGTGAGTGAGGGTTGATCCCTGTGTGTTCCTTTCTGGCACCAGGTCTGTTAGCAAGGAAACTGCAAAGTGGGGACCCTGCAGCAGGAACACTAGGGTTTGTTCAGTCTCTCTTGACCTGAAAATGGCGATATTTAATAATAAAAAAAAAAAAAACAATGTTGAGAACAAACATTTCTGTTTCAATATATACTTTTTTCCAGATAAGGGATCAGGGCATAGGCCAAGAAGAGAAACGAGGAATCTTGCATGGGAAGGACACACAATGGAGTGCTTGTTCTCCATCCACATCGTTATGGCGTATATAATATCAGAATAAAACGGAACATGGTGAAAAACAAAAATCAACAACAAAGAAAGAAATGAAATGCATGGCATGACGAAGAACTATTAGAAAACGCAGGACCCGTTTACAGGACACTTCATACACGATACTGAAAGAAATAATTCACAGAGTCTGTTCGTGTGCAGCGCACATGACAACCTGAATGATATTTTTTGTACTCTTAGTATGGTGATTCTCTTTTTCCCTAAACCACACACACATAAATTATAATGTCATTACCTCCACCCCTACCTCAGAAAAACGGCACACAAAGAAAAGCTTTCCGAATAAAGCATACATTAAGAAATACCTGTGTGCATGTCAAACGCACACAAGTTACGGCATCAGTTGTAGAAGGGGTATTGTATGATGATATAACATTGCACTTTTTTCAACACAAAGCAGGTATCGAATTAGTTCAGTCTATAGAAGGCAAATTCGCTTTTATGCATAAAAAACAAACAAAACAAAAAATCGCACACATGCGCACATATGCACGCACGCGCGCGCGCGCACACACACACATTCACACACGCATTATGACTTGACATACACCCACGCTGTCATGCATGCATGCACACACACGCATGCGCGCACACGTGCACACACACACACGCGCACACACACACACACACATCACGCTTTCATGCACACACATACACTTACACACAGACACAGACACAGACACAGACACACACACACACACACACACACACACACACGCCACGCATGCACACTCACCCAAACCGATGGACATCTTACGCTTTCAGCACCAATTTGTCGATACAGCGACAGCAAGGGTGGACGACGACACTGCATTTAACGTTAGTGTTCGAATGTGAACTTTCTTCCTGTCAACCAGATGTGGTTTCTATTTTTTGGTGGAAGAAGAAGACAGAATCAATGGCTGAACACAATTTCAAGACATTCCCTATTTCACCTTTCGCTCTTTATCGATTTGTGTTGAAGATGAAGTAGGTTTCAGGCGGGAAGAGGCTGAATTATAACTTAGACT
>JADBJO010000695.1:162500-165000 GCA_016801955.1 Conus betulinus | reverse complement strand
AACCCTCAGAGAGGCAGGTAGGGAGAGAGAGAGAGGGAGGTGCGACAGGGGCCTAGCTAAATCATGGCTACTAAGAAGGCACGTCAGAGGATTTGAACCAATGATTAAAAGGGGGGGACGGCGGGGGTATAGCTAATCACAGAAGTAAGGAAGTCATGGTAGCTCCTATGAAGCAGCCACAAGGTAAAGGGGCTCGGAAAGACGTTGGGCGCTCAGCCGATGTAGATCGGGGAGCAGCGGTAGCGCGTGGTTTTGCTGATGGGGTCGAAGGATCTGCGACACGTCTTGGAGCAAGGTGCAGCACTGCACGGCGCCGTAATGGAAGCCCGTCACTTTCGGGTCACACTCCTCGTTTTGCGGAATGCACTGAACGATGACAAGAATCACAGTGCTGATAATGATGATGGTGATGATGATTATGATGTCTGTTATTGGTGGTGGTGTTGTAGTAGTCGTCGTCGTCGTCGGCGTTGTCGTCGTCGTCGTTGTGGTTGATGATGATGATGACTATGATAGTGGTGATGATAATGATGATGATGATGACGATGATGACGACGATGACAATGATGATGATGATGATGATGATGATGATGATGATGGTGTTGATGTAAACACCGTGTTTCCAGCTCTGAAAGAAGTGATTCTGGGATTTATTATTACTGTTATTACATTGTTATTTCTGAATAAAAAAAATTCTGGGAAAATTATCATTCTTTTCTTTTGTCAAAAAGACATCTTGTCCGATAGTAATGAATATTCCCTTAGTTGTGGTGCACGTAGATTAGGAAGTTGACTAAAAAATTCTGCATCTTTACAGGTTTTTAATCCTTCCTAAACGTATTCATTTCTCTCCCATTTATGGTTCTTCAAAACCTTCTTAGATCAAAACATGACCTCATATACCATTAAGGACTTTCACAAAGTTTGGGGTTCTATTCCATCAGCACACAGTGTAAACTACAGGCAGGGAAACCGTCCCTCTCTAACCGTAAATAAAAACTCATTTTGAAGCATTGTCTGAACCTGTTCTACAAACCTAAGAAACCTGCTTGTGACTGCGTTTGTTTCTTTAACCCCGATTCCTAAAGGAATTTGAACAACATCCCAGCACTGTTACGCACTCAGAAATATGCATCCTTCCCCGTTTGCAAAAGGCTGACGTTGAGCTTCGCGCAGTTTTGCAACCTTTCAAAATTTTCAGATAATACGCCATGGTCCTTGAAGGAGCAGAGGTTTGCATGGATCTTGTTATCTTTTTCGACGACTTTTGTTAAAAAAAAATGCATTCTTACAAAGAAAATTTACTGACGGCCCTAAATCCGAAGAACCTGCTTCTGCTGTCTGCTGCTCAACTGCCCCTGCGCGAGAATATTGTAAATGCATTCCCTCTGACAGCTCCATCTACACTGGTGAGCTCACAGCTTTGGTTCTTGCAATCAAAATGCTGTATTAGTCTAGATGCAAGGAGTATGTCATCCCGTCTGACTCCCTTTCTGCTCTGAAAACCCATTGCTGATCATAGCTTAACTACACTGAACTCGTGAAGTTATTGTAACTTTACCCCTCTTTAAAATCCAATGGTTACACCATTGTCCTCGTTTGGGTTCCCAGCCATGCTGGCATTCGAGGCAGTTAAATGCGCTATCATCTTGACAAGAATGGCACTTGTGGAGAATCGACCGGATCATCTATCCCGTGTACATATAGAAAACTTGAAATACTTGTGGGAAGAGGACTGGAACAGATACATGGATTATAAACTTGTTCAGTTGACAAAGAGCGTCTGGTGAAAGTGAAAGACCCCAACATCAGGATGACCGAAAAGACTGCGTTTCCATGGAGGGCAGAGTTCTACAGACAACATGCCAAAACCACATCTCCCAGCAGAAGTATACACTGTAAACCTTGCCAGCGACCTCCCCCGCCCCCCCCCCCCCCCCCCCCCCCCACCCCCCTCTCCCGCCGTTCCCCATGGGTAAATACGCTGCCCAGAATATCCATCAACTACTCAGCATTTCATCTCACCATCGGGGCCGCCCAGGGCAGCAGGACAGCAAGAAAGCCTTATCGATCGGCCATGATGAAGACTTTTTCCCATAGGAAGCATGTATATAGGCTTTCACTGTCGCATCATCCACCGATGCAGTTTGGAGAGGAAAAGCAAGGACATGTATGTACGTACGTACGTACGTATGCATGTATGTATGTATGTATGTATATGTATGTATGTATGTATGTATGTATGTATGTATGTATGTATGTATCTAGAAACTGACTGACTGATAGGTATATAGATATAGATATTAAGTCCATTACTTTATCGAAAACACTATCTACTTCATTAAGTGCTAACTTTTTAGGCATATTGCTGATTGAATAAAAGATCACCTGATTTTAGTGAGGTTTCCCGTGTTTGTCATGTGTGGAAATCCTCCCAGCGGGTAGCCAGGAGCCAGAAACTAACCTAATGGACTCTTGACAGGGAGCGAAACGCCTGTCC
>JADBJO010000695.1:130000-150000 GCA_016801955.1 Conus betulinus | reverse complement strand
AGCACTTTAGGGCTCCAAAAGATGGTTTTGCAATGGTGAAGAATATCAGAAGCTAGAAATAACAGGCATGATCACCAATTTTTTTATTTTCACGGCTCACTAGAATCTCATAAATCTCTCTCTCTCTCTCTCTCTCTCTCTCTCTCTCTCTCTCTCTCTCTCTCTGTGTCTGATCACTGCTCTCACGTGACCATACCACCAACCACATTTGTCTTGATTATAGTTACTACTTTCATTGTGAAAACTACAATTATGATCTACTGACTTGAGGAAATTCCAGCTACGATGCTTATCGTCGTTCCTCGGCCTTTCATCTATCTTCTGTGAGAGGATAGGTTTGCAAATCGGACTTGGCACGTTCCAATATCGCTGGCGAACAGCAAAGACATTGTCCATTTCTCTGGTCATCTGTACAGTGTTGTCGTTGTGGGTGGTCACAGAGTAGTACTAGACAGGTCCCCTCCCCACCCCACCCCTATTCCGGGATGGTACTCCCTGGCTGCCGTACCATTTTAGGTGGGTGAGAGCCTTGAACATGAGTGGAACGAAAGGTCAAAGGCCGATGGCCGCTTTCTGTTGTGCACATCACCAGAGGTCAGTGTCTTTTCAAATGTGTTCAGAGTTTTGGGACTGTGGGCTTATCAACGGAAGTGAATTGCTGACTTAAGTCTGTTACTGAAGGTGGCGTCTGTCATGGTTACTTTCCCCCCGATGTACCTAGCACCGCTTTACTTAAATGGTTTGTCACACTGGGACTACCCACACATCCAAGCACGCACGTACAGACACAGAAACAAACACAGACACAGAGACATACACAGACACACCCACCCACCCACCCACCCACAGAGACAGACACACATACACAGACACAGACACACACACACACACACACACACACACATATACGCACGCACGCACACACACACACACACACACACACACACCCCCCCCCCCCCCCACACACACACACACACACACACACACACACACACACACACACACACACACACACACACACACACACAGCAGCAGCAGCATCACAACAGCATTCTGTGCCCCTAGACTTAACCAGTTGTTAGTTTGGTTCCGCTTCTTCCTCTGATTGATGTTTTAAAGTGTGGCCGTGTTAGGCTGAAGCTCAAGGCCAATAGACCAGCACACAACATGTGGCTGCCACAGGCAAGCCACTGAATAATTACCCTCGTCAGCATAGAATTTGATCAGAGTAACAACCATCTTGCTTCTGTCTGACCAGGCAACGATAGAATTTCCGCTCTCATTTCCATACCAGGGCCACTGCTGCGCTCATCCTCTATCAGACAATGTCTATAATTACTGGTCAGCATCTTCTCTGCAAATGGGTGCCTGGTCGACAAGCAGTCAGAGCAACGAATTCACAATCAGACTTTGCGAGGTTGAATACAGCTAGCACCCAGGTAAAACTTGCAAACCTTTGATGCTCACTTTAACGTGTTGTCGTTCTGGTGGTATCAGTGCCGGGTCAGATTTTCTTAAGTGTCTAAACAGAAAAAGGCCACCAAAATGGCATTATTTTGTGTTCCCAGGCTTATCTGGCCGTTGATTCCAATTCTTCTCTTGTACTGATGTTGTTGAGTATTGCCGTGATAGACTGAAGCTCACAGGAAGCAAAAACACGTAAAGTTTCTTTAAAACAAACAAACAACAACAACAACAACAACAAAAAAAAAAACAAAAACAAACAAACAAACAAAAAAAACCACACACATTCATGCTGCCCAGAGACATACGACTTACCAATATCATTGAGCCAATACTGCCCATGACACTGTCCGCATACGTGAATTGTCAACAATGAATAGGGCCTACTTGCTTAAAACTCGTCATTTCAACCTGAAACTGTCACCGTAACAAAAGATTCCTCGAAGGTCTTGCTCGGAGATGTTCCACCTGAGTCTGTTTCTTTAATACTATTTTTTTGGGGGAAGAAAATTAACATTTTTTCTGTTGATCTGAACTAAAACATGGTTGGGATCTTACTCTGCTTTAGATCAGTGTTTCATGTACCGCACTCGAGGTAGTCTTGAATTTTAGTGTTTGGCATTTTGTTTTGTATGTTGGCCCGTTTTGAACTTGTTTGCCGCACTGATGTGGCCTCAGTGGTCGTCTGGGCTATCAACGTCATGCCTTGATTTATAGACGCGCTGAAAGTCAGCCCAGACTTGTACTCCTGTAACTCGTGGAACTTCTGTCTGGGTCAGTTTGTCATCAACACACGCTCACGTTCGATAAAAAAAAAACAACACATCTCACGTCTCAGTTCAGCTCAGTTATCTGCAGTTCATTACCTTCATCGCCCTGCATTTTCCAACATCATTACAAAACACACACACACACACACACACACACACACACACAAAAACCCTACGTAACTGAATTTATGATTGAATCGTCGTCAGCGAAAACCGGCGCCATTTTGTCAAGCAGAGGAAGGGAAGTAACCACACAAGGTTTATATTCTAGGAGTAGATAGCCCAAATAATTACGATTCTTTACTTTCAGTATTCTGCTCTGTCCCACTTCGGACAGGTCTCAGCTTTTCTTTGAGAGCTTGACAGTTTTTTTTTTCTTGCTATCCCAACCTCTGTGCCACCCCAGTGACAGTGCACCCACGCCGCTCATTCCGACACTCCGTCCACAGCCAGGTCAGGTCAGGCCCTGCCGCAGCCCCGGCACCGGCAATCCACAGGGAGCAGTCAATGTCAAGTCGTCAAGAGGCAACTCCCAGGAGGAGACACTGCACTGCTGCCGAGTCACTTCGGTGGTGTTCAGTGGCGCCTGTTCTGATCTAACATACGCAGGACACCACCTACTAAGCCCCCTACTGACGACAGTAATTGCTTAGTCGCGGAGCCAGCGTGAGTGAGCTCCCCCTCCGGAGGGCGCCACCACGTCCGTCCAACGACAGTCCTCACGGATTCGCCGATACCGGTGACCCCGACGGAACCAAACCAAGGTCACAGACGTGGAGAGGACATCAAAACTGAGGCCACCATGAGAGCAGGGCATGAAGGGCCACAGAACCTGAGACATTTTTTTAAAAAAGCTGATCGATGAGAATGAGGATGATAAAGATGATGATACGGATTTCCATTTAGTCTGAGACTGCATAACAGGACTGTACTCTACGCTTCCTTTCATAATATATCCCGGCGTCAACCAGGCCCGAGAGAGACAGAAACCTGCAGTGCTGGTCATGAAATTTGAGCGACACTCTCAGAGACGCATCCATTAAGTGGATGAAACTCGACTGTTTGGTCCCAGTCTTCCCAACTGAGCGCGTAGCAAACTCAACTCTGGGTAGGAACCGGTCGGGGCAGAAAAATCCCACATGACTCTGATGGGAATCGAACCCGCGACCTCCCAGCCGGGAGTCCGCGACGCTAACCACTTCGCCATGGCGGCTGGCGCTTGACAGGTATCTTGACTTTGAAGCTTCGGATTGGTCAATACTTTCGACCTGTTTTCAGGACTGTCTTGTCTATACAGCAAAACTCTTGGCACAAATGTGAGAAGCGCCTAGACAAAGTAGAACTTAGTCACATACACCCCTTCCCTGCATTCGATGAAACAACAACACAACACAACACAACACAACACAACACACACACACACACACACACACACACACACACACACACACTCTCTCTCTCTCTCTCCGACTACTTTCTTCAAAGGCGGCACATTTCAAACAAAGTCGATTAAAAAGATTCGTGAAACATCAAACATCAGTGCCGTCCGATACGATTTTACAAACGACCACTCACTCTGGAGATTACGATTCATTGTTTTATGAATTTTAGCCCATGAATTGGCTGCATGATCTGACCATCTGACTGATTGGCTACCAATTTGTTTATTCAACATTTCTTCTGACCCTCTTTTTAAAACTCTTTCATCCCAGTCATTATTTCATTTATCCATCTCCTTTAAATCACGGGCAGTGTGGTCTCGAAACTTAGCAGATGCTTCGTAGCGTATATGGACTAGTCCGCAGTCAGTGACACCTCCGTTATGAAACTGAAGCTGAAACTGATCCAACGTTTGATGCTCTGTATTTCCTGTCGAGGCTAGCTGGTGTCAAACAACAACAACAACAACAAACAAACGAAAAACGATCCCCTGAAGTCTCAAGGTTCTTCGCAGTCTTACATTGGCCTACCTCTAAACACCGTTGCTTGACGAAGCCTATACGTATATGATTTATTGACAAATAACAGCAAAACACAAACACAAAAAAGACGCAAAAAAATCAATATCAAAATACAACGCCCAAAGGCTAAGGAAACCACAAAATCTTGCATCGAAACGAAACGAACCCGAGCAATTCCAATAGCTTGCTGTCACATCTGATAGTAATGATCACATCCAAAGTCACTTTGCAGATCTAACAATGGATAAGGCACGTGACTATAGTTGAGAATGTAGGTCAAGGTCTCTAAGTTGCCCTCCAGCGTCCCAATCAGAAATGCGGAGACGACTCCTTGCACAAACTGGCGGTACTGGGCGTTGTGAGAGTTGTTGGTCGTGGTGCAGAAGTGGGTGTCGTGACAGGCTGAAGACAAATGAATACCAAGTGCACGTGAAAAATGAGAGTACATAATATTCAACTTTAGGCATTGTTATCGATTCACACACACACACACACACACACACACACACACACACACACACACGCACGCACGCACACACACACGCACGCACGCACGCACGCACGCACACAGATACGCGTGGGCGCGCGGAGGCGCCGACTAAAACGTACTGTCTCTTGTGAGAATCAGAAGAGTAGGTACACAACTGTATGTCAGAGTCTGAGCTGTCAATGATGGAGGCACATTTATTGCGCCCAGGTTAACTTAGGCAAATTTTTGCCAAGGCAGCAAAGCAATGAACAAGGCTCATCGAATGATCAAGCAATGCATTTTATTTTCTCAATGCAGTTGGCACTTGTTGGGTTCCTTTTCCTGGGTACTGACATGCATGGATCACATCAGTAATCTGACCGAAGAGACTTTGTTTTCTAGTCTTCCTTTCGTTTATTTTTGTTATTCTGATGTTGAGTACGGTTAAGTTTAAAAATGAAAAAGAAAAGCCCAGTGTTGTTGCCAAAAGGTAGACTTACATAAACAAGCGTTAATCTATTTTTACCAGAAGCTGAAACATGTAGAATTATGATTTATTTATGCTTTGCAGTGTTGTTTTTTCCAGGGTTGAATGTCACGAAATCTAAATGTTGTTAAATGTATTCTTGGTGCATAAGATTTATTTTAACAGTAATTATTCTGAATCTAGTGATACTGGAAGGCTTACCTAAGTATAAAGCTCCAGGCATTTGCTTTCTGAACACAATTTATTGCATTTTTCAAGGCTAAAATTACTGAACACAAGGTTTAATGTTTAGGTGTTCAATACACTCCGTGGAGACTGAAGATCTGTGGCAGGTGTGCAGCCTCTGGAAGTATATGCTGTTAACGAACGAAGGATATGTTGAAACGAACAATCATAACACCTCAGCTGTCATACAGAGGATAAATTCTGTCCTTTCTTTCAATGGAATGTTATCAGATTCAGATTTTTTCAAACACCATCAAAGGGGAGGATGACAATAGTTGGGGGGGGGGGGGGGGGGGGGGGGGGGGGGGGATCGGGGATGGGGTTAAGGCGAGTGGGAGATTAAGTTGGGGTAGGGGTGTTACTTCACTCGGAAAACAGATTAAACCTTAAAGATCTACAATTGGAAAATACTAGATAAACAAAACAAAACAAAACAACACACACACACACACACACACACACACACACACTTTGGAACTTACACTTGAAGGCATTTAGTTAAATCGTATTTTCTAAAATACACCTGTTTGGTTTTGTTTTTCTCATCGACAGCAACACACAGTCAGTCCTAATGTACCCGGCCCAAACACCAAAAACCAGAAGTTGAAGCCAAAGAATTTTCCAGTTCAAATAGCCGCCATTTGTAGCCTCCACTGCCACAGGACGTGTGCCCGCCGTTTAAACCCTTTGTGACGTAAACGCGAGAGTGCAAATCAGTCTCTGTACTGTGCGATGCGGTGCGTCCGTTCTGGACAACCACAGGTCCTGGTCAGTTTTTCCACCCAATTGCGTCAGCAATTTCCCTTTCTGCCCCTTTCATACGTCATACGTGTCACATGACCAGTCGGCCAGCTTGTCGGAGAACTTGGCTTATCAGATGAAACGAAGCACGCATATGTTATACAACACTCTTTTCTCCCCAATTTCAACGGTAAGAGTTTGCATGAATTCGCGATAAAACTAAGGTATAACCCATCTTTTTTTTTTTTTTTAATATTTTTTTTTTTAGCAGTTTTGAATTTAACTTTCGTGGTTCTTAAAAAACAGATTCCACACAAAAGAGAAAAGACTAAGCGAAGCACGCGCATCTTATGAAACAGAACATGGATGAATTAAGGAAAAAACCAATTTAGGATGAATGTTATTATTATTATTTTTATTTACAGTTTGACTTTGACTTTCATGCTTCATGAAAAAAAAACAGATTCCAGACAAAAGAGAAACGTTGAAAAAAGAAGTCATAGCTTAACCCAGTCACCCCACAATTCAAGAGTTTTTGGCAGGTGTACGTCATTTACGTAACAGCCAGTTCTGCCAGCAGCATACGCTGTCCAGTCAACTGACTCAGGATGTCTACCCGCCCTTTTAACCTTTTGTGACGTAAATGGAAGATGACAAATCCGTCTCTGTACTGTGCCTCCTCGTGCTTCCCTCCGCATTTGTGACCACGGCTCGAAGTCAGTTTTCACATCCAATCGCGATCAGTTTCCTTTTCTCTGGGTTTGCAAATGTGTTGCATAACAAATCGGCCAGATTGTACGAGAACTCGGCACAAACAGAGCACGTGCATTTTATAAAAAACATAGTTTTCTGCTCCCAATTTTTACGACACGAGTATGGATGACGTCGTGTAAAGACCAATTAAGATGAATGTCAGAAATTTTGGAACAGTCTGAATTTCAGTTTCATGCTTCTTGTAAAAAGCAGGTTCTGCACGAAAGATAAAAGTTTAAAAAGGTCATAGGAAACATCATAGGCATAGCTCAACCTGTCGCCCATTATTTCAACAAGTTTTGGGCAGGTGCGTCTTATCTGCATAACAATCAGTTCTGCCCGCAGCCTTCACAGTCCTCTCGACTGACACAGGACATTTGCCTGTCCTTTTAACCCTTTGTGAGACAAAGGCAACAGTGCAAATCACTCTCTGTACTGTGCATGCGGTGCTTCCTTCCGTACCGGACGACCACAGCTTTAAGATCAATTGTTTTCATCCAATCGCGATCGCAGTCCCCCCCCCCCCCCCCCCCCCCCCCCCCCCATGCCTTTCGTACGGCATATATGACACATGGTCAAGTTATTTAAGAGAACTCAGCATAGCAGAGGAGACCAAGCACGCACATCTTATAAAACACATTTTTCTGCTTCTAATTTAACAATAAGAGTATGCGTGAATTGGGAACAAAGCCATTTTGAGATGAATGCTCCTTTTTAAACAGTAGGAATTAGACTTTCATGCTTCTTGAAAAAGCAGAGTACCACACACACACACACACACACACACACACCACACACACACACACACACACACAACAACAACAACAACAACAACAATAACAACGACAACAACAAAAAACAAACACGGTTTTCATTAAATGTCACGGAAAACGTCATGAGCATAGCGTAAAATAGTGATCCCCGATTTCAACCACTTTTTCACGGGTGCGCGTCATGTGCGAGATAAACAGTTGTGCCTGCAGAACACTCAGTCCAGTCAGCTGACACAGGAGGTTTGCCTGTCCTTTGAAGCCTATGTGACGTAAACGCAGGATGACAAATCAACCTCTGAACTGTGCTTCCTCACGCGGTGCTTCCTTCCGTACTCGATGACCACAACTCGAGGTCAGTTTCTACATCCAATCGCGATCGCAGTTTCCTTTTTTTTTCTTTTTTTGTTTGTTTGTTTACGTCATTTGTGTTACATGACAGAATGGCTACGTTATCCCAGAGCTCAGTTTTGCTGACAAAAGGAAGCACACGCAGTTTACACAACACACATTTTTTCCCCTTCCAGTTTTGACGATAAGAATATACATGAATTCGTATTAAATCCAATTCAAGATACACTCCAGGCTTTCTTAACAGTTGGAATATAACTTTCATGCTTCTTGAAAAAGCAGATCAGACATAAAAGGAGAAAATTAACCAAAAAAAAAAAAAAAAAAAAGTATTAGAAAACCTCATCAACACATCTTTACCCTGTCACATCTAAACTGAACATTTTTTTTTGGCAGGTGCATGGTATTTGCATAATAACCAGTTCTGCCTGGAGCCCACGTAGTGCACCCTCACCCACTCCCACCCTGCAACACCTTCTCTGGCACTCTCTGACCTCAAAAAAAATTTTTGGGACCTCTTTCTGAAACCACATCAGGGTTTTGTGGCTTTCGAATCCTCCTGCATTAAATCACGTTTTAAAGCCAATTTTTTTTTTTTTCCCCCCGGAAGAGAGTCCTAACGTTGAAAGAAAATTTCCGCATCTCGGAACAGCGTTTTCCAGCTGCTCTTGTTTGCTCTCTGTGTAGCAGGCCTATCAGTTTTTCTTTTTTTTTTTTTTTTTTAACCTTGGTGGCAAGTCATTGCTAGAGACCGTAAGTGACCAACACGATTCTGTTTCATAGTATTTTAATGGATTATTATGATTAAGCAATTAATGCGCGTGCGCGTGCGTGCGCGCGCACGCGCACTCACACACACACACACACACACACACACGCACGCACGCACGCTCGCACGCACACACACACACACACACACACACACACACACACGCACACTAAAACCAAAACAAAACAAAAATAAACCCACACAATTCATATCCACCATATTCACTCCGTGGTGTAATAACAGAAACAATCAACCAACCAACAATTCCTCCCGAGAAACCAACCAACCAACCAACCAACAAACAAACAAACAAGAAAAAAAAGCAAAGAAGAAAAAACACAGCGACTTATTAACACCGCATAAAAGGGAGGTACAAGGGAACAAGGGAGTTAACTTTCATGCATCGTGACCGGAGATGTGTCAGGCAAGTCAGCATTATCACGAAAGAAGAATTACGGATAAAACGACGAGTCCTGACCTCCATTTGCAAAGAGATGCTATCTTGTCTTGTCTCTGTTGAACCATTTCAGATACGATGAAACAGTGGTGGCGGGTGGCATTTAGGTCGGGAAAAAATGTCCATCATTAAAAAATGAGAGAGAAAAAAAACGACTTAGCCGAGAACTGAGAATGAATGGAGGATCACACAAAAACAGGCGCGCGTGCGCGCGCGCGCGCGCGCACACACACACACACACACACAGAGACACACACACACACACACACACACACACACACACACACACACACACACACACACACACACACACACACACACAGACTTGGCCGAGAACGGAATGTGAGTGGAGGTACACACACACACACACACACACACACACACACACACACACACACACACACACACACACACACACACACAGACTTGGCCGAGAACGGATGTGAGTGGAGGTATACACACAGACACAGGCACGCACACACAGACACACACACAGGCACGCACGCACGTACGTACGTACGCACGCACGCACGCATGCGCGCACACACACACACACACACACACACACACACACACACACACACACACACACACACACGCGCGCGCGCGCTTGGCCAAGAACGGAATGTGAATAGAGGTGTTCACACACACACACACACACACACACACACACACACACACACACACACACACACTGGCCAAGAACGGAAAGTGGATTAAGGTGTTCACACACACACACACACACACACACACACACACACACACACACACACACACACACGCCATCCCATATATAGCGCTGATTTCATTTGCAATTGACCAGACGCGCGCGCGCGTGCGTGTGTGCATGTGTGTGTGCGTGTGTGTGTGTGTGTGTGTGTGTGTGTGTGTGTGTGTGTGTGTGTGTGTGTGTGTGTGTGTGTGTGTGTGAGACGGTTACACAAAAACACAGCTTACATGCAGGATGTAGGTTTATTGACAGCCGTCTGTCAGTGACAAACAGCGGCACCGATGACCGGCACTCAAGAGTCACAGACCCCAGACATACTTTCACACTTGCCTTGCGCGGCCAATGTCCGCTGTGGTTATGCCATCATGTTTTGTGCGGTGTCAGTTTACGGCTCTTGGCGTGCAGCGGATACCATCCCTCCGTCCGTCTCTCCCCTCTGCCTCCCTGCCTGTCTTCTTCAGAATGAATCGAGAGTTTTGCCGGACGTAATTTGCGACTTTCACAAGCTATCACCTCTCGATTACTTCCCTTGTCTGGAGCATGGGGTTTGAACGATGCGGTTTTCATTACTGAATGATGACGTAGGCTTACTGGCTTTTCACTAATGACAGTGTGTGTGTGTGTGTGTGTGTGTGTGTGTGTGTGTGTGTGTGTGTGTGTGTGTGCGTATGTGCGTGCGTGCGTGTGTGTGTGTGTGTGTGTGTGTGTGTGTGTGTGTGTGTGTGTGTGTGTGTGTGTGAGAGAGAGAGAGAGAGAGAGAGAGAGAGAGAGAGAGAGAGCAATGTTTTCACTGTTACAAAATTGACCTTTTCCTTGTAAATGTTATCAGTCATAGATATTGCTGTACACACTGCTAGAAAATATTAAATGTTTTATGCAACCATTGCCACAAGCATTGACTTTCATTCCATTGTAAGGTCAGATTATTACCTTGGAGCAGACCTTAGACCTAGATATGAATAAATACATGACTAAATTTTCATTCCATCGAATAACCAGACCGTTATTGCAATTTTACCAGCAGAGGGACCAGAGATGAATGAATACCTTACTATACATTGAAAATATCTAGACAGATCTTGCCAAATAATTGCAAGTACAATCTATCGTCTATGCTGAACCAAGCTAATAAAACAACACAAAAAAGAAGCAAATTAAACAGTCTTACGTCTTTTCACAATGGCGGTTATCAAATAATGCCAACTCAATATAAAATTGCACCTCTCGAATTGAACAATTTCTCTAATAGCACTGATTAAAATGAGGAAATAAAATTGAATGTGGCGTCAACATGAGATGCTGATGTACATTTGAGCACGTCTGCGCTTACACGCATACAAGACGAAAAGCTATTCTAGTTACACGTGTGCGAGACGAAAATACATTTTGGCTAGATTCAAGCAATGATTTTACATACTGTTGGTAATGCACCATCTTTGATCTATGTCAGATTGACCCTCTTAAAGAACGAATGAACTTTTCGGCTCGAAGGCAGATTCAGAGTAAACTACCAAGAGTCACCCCGTCAACTGCCTCTGCTCCGCCACTTCTTCCCACACCTCCCTCCCACCCAATGTTGTTTCAAAGTCTTATTGGGATATTCATATGTTTATTTCATTTTCACGTTCTTCTTCTTATTACATTTGTAAACACACTTATGTACTTAAAAAAATTCTCCAGACGATTATTTACTCTGTGTGTGTGTGTGTGTGTGTGTGTGTGTGTGCGTGTGTGTGTGTGTGTGTGTGTGTGTGTGTGTGAACAGAGAGAGAGAGAGAGAGAGAGAGTTCTTGGAGAGAGAGTGAGAGAGAGAGAGAGAGAGAGTGTGTGTGTTATGTGTTTGTCTGTGTGTGTGTATGTGCGTGTACGATAGAGAGAGTAGAGGAGAGGGGAAGGGTTGTATTTTTTTTGTCTCTGAGTGAATATATGTGTGTGTGTGTGTACGCATACATGTGTGTGTAGGGGTGTAGGGGTGTGGGTTGTGTGTTGTGTGTGTGTGTGTGTGTGTGTGTGTGTGTGTGTGTGTGTGTGTGTGTGGTGTGTGTGTGTGTGTGTGTGTGTGTGTGTGTGTGTGTGGGATGGGGGAGGTTCTTTTCTTTCTTTTTCTTTTTTATAGTGTTTCTGAGAGAGAGAGAGAGAGAGAGAGAGAGAGAGAGAGAGAGAGAGAGAGAGAGAGAGAGAGAGAGAGAGAGAGAGAGATATGATTTTCAGTACAGTTAAGATGTAATTTGTTTTATTGTTACAATTTTCTGATTTCATTATTTTACTTATAAATGTTAAACGTTTCCCTGTTAATTTTCCTTTATGATTTTTATGTCATTCAGAAGATATTTGTATCATTTTCGTTTCTCATTAATTTATTAATTTTTTTTTTAAAAAAAAATGTCAGTACAACACCATGTTATTCTGACAGTAAATGGTTTCAGTTAGTCAGTCAGTGTGTGTATACGTGTGTGTGTGTGTGTGTGTGTGTGTGTGTGTGTGTGTGTGTGTGTGCAATAGAAAGACAGATTTACTCGTCAACGTTCTCACTTCCCTTTTCTTGGACTTTCTGTCCCCCTGTTCAAACACGAGGTCTAAACGATCCCTTACTCTGTTTTTACTCTGTCCATCATTGCTCAGAAAAGAAAGAAACCTGAGGGTCAAACGGTGGCTTACAAAGGACAGGAGAAAGTGCCCCGTTTTTACGGTCGGTTTAATTCCAATGTTTGAAAAGTTCTTATCAGGTAGTCGATCCCTAACGAGGTTAAGGTGTCGAGAAGGGAGGCCAGAGCTGCACTATCTTTGGTTCGGTCATGTATGTAGCTAGCTCTCTGTGCCAGCTGAAACGCGTTCTGTTTGTCCAGGCAGTAGGCACAGCCCTAAAAGTGTGGGCCCTGTGTGGTGGGCTGGTTTTTACAAGAACTCAAAATTCAACCGACGGTGGATACAATACGAACACACCAGACGTTCATCAAAAAGAACAAAAACCGCCTCACGTGTTCTTTTTCATTATACCTTCCCCTCGATACCAGCAGTACCGATACTCAACAACAGAATCAGACTCGACACACTGAACAGTCTTATTTTCGACATGCACAAGACGAGTGGTCTTCATCTTCAAGGTCTTTAGGGTGATCGGCTGTCGTCCCATGGACAAACCACAAATGTCGTTTACACTGATGCAGTTCACGACAGCAGCGAGGCAGCTGCCAATGCTCCTTTGCCCCTGAAGAAATATGACCTGCTCTTTGCCCTTGGACTATTGCCAGTTGCATCAGAGTCCTGTTCGATCTCTGCTGCACCCTCTGCTTCCCCCCCCCCCCCCTCCCCCTTATCCTAAATGTATGTACTGATGTGTTGTGATGCCTTGCATCAATGCACTTTCATGTTTACTATTCCGAATCTGTCTTTTAGTCTCATTTGATAAATATATGCTGTCTTTCTCGATACACCATTTCAGTTTTTTTTTGGTCATATTCTGCTATAACCTGAAGCTGAGACAAGAAATCTACCCAGAACAGGCATTTTAAAAGCGTTGGCTTTTTTTTTTTTACATGACAGTAAAATGACAACTTGCCACTGCTCTTTATTTGTTCATGTCACTTTTGTTATCGGTTGTCAGTCAATCTTAGGCGTCATTTTTTTCTCCTTGTTAGTTTACTGAAAACAACACACAGAGTACCTGTTGTGTGAAGTGGAGATCTGTGTAAAGTCTTGGTAAGCGTGAGTTGTCCCACCTTGAGAGGCCCCATATTATAGGGGTCGCCCTTGTCGATAAATAGAGCACACCCTAGACAACAGGATCAGATCTAGATAAGATTTCCGTAGTAACGATCATAAACTTAACAACAAATGCAACAATGACAATGATAACAAGCATGATAACAACGCTCCACGATACCTCTTTTCTTTTTTCTTTTTTTTTTTTTTTTTTTTTTTTTTTTTTTAAATTTACAACCCTCTTAATCAAATTACGATGGAAACAAACATTGTCATCAGAACTGATAGTCATGACGGAAATCTTAACAATATCAACCAGTGCATCAAAAATAATGAGATCTTTGATTGGAAAGGGTTTTGCACGGGGACATCATTCTCCAGATTGGAAAGGGTTTTGCACGGAGACATCATTCTCCAGATTCCAAATTCGCCGGTTACTGTCTTATCTGTTCCCCTGGGCAAAACGAAGGAACACGTTTCGACTGGTGCAGCGTCAGCGAGTGCGTGATTGAGCTAAAGATGGCTCATAGCTCGCTTAGGCTTGTGAACGGGTGCATCCGATAAGCGCGGGTTTTCCTGCCTGTCTATAAGCGCGCGTGCCAGAACTGTTTCCTGGAAGAGCACTATAGTCGAACTAAGGAGCGAGTTGTTATGAAATGGAAAGGCAGCTCGTTGATGTCCCCAAAGACAATGTGTACAATGTTAGTGATCACTTCGCTAGATTGACCTAAACTTGTGTCTTTTTAACGGGGACGTATCATGAAATAAATGCACAACATACGCACGCACGCACGCACGCACGCACACACTGTGTTTTCCCAAGTACACATCTGGTTAACTCTGCATTTGCACCAGCTTAGATTACCCTGAATAACCCTGTGCCGCAGTTCGTATAGATCTGTTACTCGTGATGGATCAAGTAGCCCTCGTCAACAATTTACTAGAAACAAAAAGAGGTCTGTCTGAATTCTCTTGATGGAAAAGTGCGTGCGTGCGTGTGTGTGTGTGTGTGTTAAACCATTCATTGTGAATCAGGATACATGCCATGTGACTCAAGGCAAGCGAATTAAAGCAAACGTCGCAGGATTATTTTGGGCAGTCCAGGCCGCTATAATGTGGAGTTCACTTGGGACAGCACAAACCCCCGCCATACTAAAACAGATCCTGAATCTATCCTTTAGTGCGTATCCTTACCAAAATGGAACGATTCTATCCTTGAGCCATACCCCATCTTCCACCACCACGTTTCCTTCAGATCGATTCGGCAATTTTCTTTCCCCCCCCCCCCCCCCCCTCAACTTCCTGGCAGACGAGCAAACCAGCATACGCAGAGAACACATAATCTCTTTAGCGGAGCTGAAAACGCACTGAGGGAATTGAGAGCAAACAGCAGATGAGGGCGGGGGGGAGGTCGGGGGGGGGGGGGGGGGGGTGGTGAGGAGGGGGCTTTTCCATCAGATTGCAGATTGATGTCAGTGGAGTCCATTCTGGAAAAAAAAAGGGTGTGATAATGACGAAAGCTGTTGTGGGAGGGCTGATGTACGGGTTGCATTAAGAAGCAGGACAAGCATCTGCAGCCTCGGAAGAGTTGTGGTCTTGATGCCCACAGAAGTGCTGCCAGTCACCCCACACTGTCAAAATCACGCGTTGTTTTCGCGTCGGGCTACGTTGTTGCACGAGATCTGAAAAAAAAAAACACACCGCGAGCCATTTTCTCAGCCTGTGCCAAGTGAGAAGTTGGCTTAGCAGTGTGAAACGATATTTTCAGTTTAAGTAAGCAGCTAACGATTGTGAATGTAGATAATGCTTTAGGGACTGTTTAAACAATTTAGGAAAGAAAAAAAAAAATGTATTGAAGATCTGTTAATTTGGCTTAGCAATGTGAAGCGGTATCTTCAGTTCAAGTGTGCGGCTAACGATGGTGAATTTAGATTGTACATCCGGGGGACTGCTTTAACGACTCAGAAGAGAGAAAAAAAAAAAGTGTGAAGATCGGTGAATCATCCTTGTTGCCAGCTCTCCTCTCACGTCTCAGCTGTTCTGTGACAAAGGTGCCAACACACTGCCCGCAGGCAAATCCACTTTCTTGACTCCCGCGCAGAAATCTTAGAGCGGCGGAACTGACATTGGGTATGAAGCTTTTTAGGAAGCCTTTCCCGCTGACAGTGCTATCGATCCACACACCTCGACGTGTTCTCCAGGGTCTGTTTCTAACCAAATTCAATCTATGCAGGAGAGTTTAAGTGAAGTTGACATTTCTTCCTGTTACCCCTCTTTAAACTCTGCCCTGCATCCTCTGCCCCCTGCTGACGTCAGCCATTGCCCGGACTTAGTGCCAGACACAAACTGAACGAACGTCTCTCACCCCGTGAAGTGAGGAACGTCTGTCCCTGTGAAACATTGCAGTGAACACTAAAACGGTAGCAACTTCAACAACAAATAAATCATTAAGTATAATAACGACAGTGATAATCGCCATACTCAAAGAAATATATCAGTGATAAAGAAATAGATGTGTAGATAAACAACAACAACGACGATGGCGACGACGACGACAAGAACAACAACAACAATAATGATAATGAAAATCAATATTGGTAATAATAACAGTAACACTAGATCTACTTCAATCTTTTATTACAATTTGAAACGATTTAACACGATCAGAAAGTGTTGGCACTTGGAAGAACCGAACAAGTTATTCTTTGACAATGCGATTTCCTAAAGCTATTGACTCTTCTTTTCTTTGTTCCTGCACGAGAGAGAGAGAGAGAGAGAGAGAGAGAGAGAGAGAGAGAGAGAGAGAGAGAACCCAGAAATTTTACGAGCACACTCACCTGAGGATAAGTAAATGTAGAAAACGCACGCAACGGTAAGAGACTGGAGCATACTGTTTGTCAGGACCGTTCAACTGTTGGGAAAAAAAAAAAAAAAAAAAAAAAAAAAAAAAAAAAAAAAAAAAACGAAAACAAAACAAAAAATCAGGTCTTAAATCAGGGCATAATTTCATGCATGGAAAAGGTAATGATTACCGAGTACACATTTAAATATTAACTGTGTACTGGAATACAACAGTAATATGACATCAAAATGGTAGCCTACATGTTACCGTTTTTGACGCTCCTCAAAGAAGCACCAGTCAGTCAGCTGAAAGAAAGTTAATTACCATTAATCTTTTGACCGCTGTAAACTGTTTTCAGTGGAAAACAGTAATTATGGAGTATTTATAACAGTTTTTTTTTCTTGTCATCCATTATTCATTTTCGAATTTAGTACGCTATCTCTCCCTCCCTCTCCCCCCCTCTGTCTGTCTGTCTGTCTGTCTGTCTCTCTTTAAAAGAATAGTATTTTACTGTTTTCACAAATAAAATCACCATGTTCGTGAAGAAATAAATGATATGAGCTTTTGAGTCTAATAATCAACCATAATTGTGGCACCTAATTTTCTGAAGGCTCTTTGACACGGACCTATATAAGGAAGAATGTTGATGGCAATCGTTAAAATCTTTGCAGTCAGATCTACGTAGGCGACATCTTGGCACACGAGGCAACCCAGGGGTTAGATGACAGATGCATATGGTGTGACGTTTGTTTCAGAAATTCTAAACGTCATTATTTACTTAGCATAATGGTTCAGATTGGAATAAACATCATTTATAAACGATGGGCAATGTCCACATCGCTTCTTTGTATCACCTATCACCTTTGAATCGTGTACATTAATTCATAAAGAAAATATGTTCTGAGAATAGTATTATGTGCACAGTCAATCATATGATATTCACGAAGTGTCAAAAATGCATCATATAAACTTGATGGTTATTAACTGCACGTCATATGTATGTAATTCTAAATAATGAAATAATGATGATGGTATTGGTTTACGAGGGCACCTCAATGCTGACCCTCCAACCGTACATTGGAAGTGGGAGGCGCCTCTCATCTTTGACGATATACTTTGTGTGCTTGAGAAAAATAATGTCGGTAGTTTTAATGGCTGCTGGTGGTGGTGGTGGTGGTGATGGTGGTGGTGGTGGTGACGATGACTGCTGATGACGTTGTTGTTTTTATGTTTTTGGTGGTGGTGGTGGTGGTGGTGTATGTGTGTGTGTGTGCGTGTGTGTGTGTTTGTGCGTACGTGTGCGTGCGGGGCGCGCGTGTGTGTTAATGTGTGTGTGTGCGCGCGCACGTGCGTACGCGCGCGCGCGCGCGCGCGCGCGTATGTGTGTGTGTGTGTGTAAGAGAGAGAGAGAGAGAGAGAGAGAGAGAGAGAGAGAGAGGTAATGAGTAAGGGAGCAGGTATGTGACCCGCTCGAACGCCTTGTAATCCGTATGTTATGAAAAATGAAATGAAATGAAAATGTAAAGAAATGAGTACTCAACCCCCCCTCCTGTCCCCCCCCCCCCCCCCCCCCCCTAAAAAAAAAAAGAAAAAAAAAAAGAAAAAAAATCAATAAAAAATGAAATGAAAAATGAAAAACAAAACAAGTCTCTCTAAAACTCACGTGGAAGCACAAACACTCGAGCACGTTGCAATTGTCCAAACGCTACCGCACCATCTTAACGACCTCTTTGTCCGTCCGTCTGTCTGTCTGTCTGTCTCTCTGTCTGTCTCTCTTCCCCCCGTCCCAGCCTCCACCCTTCCACCTTCTCCTCCTTCGATCCAACTACCACACCACCCCTACCCCTACCCGCACCTACTCTACAACCACTTTAACCTAACCCCATTCTGTAAAAATACTACCCTCAGCCCAAAACGACAAACTGGCTGTTCTACATACTGTGAGTATTCCGTTGAAATCGTCACCAAACAGACCTTTAGGCCACTACTCTCGAAGGGACAAACGGTAGTGTGACGGTGAGTGAGAGTGAGGTAAAAAGTCCACTGCTTTGTGTCAGGTTTGTGGTCAGTAGACACCGAGGACAGAAGCTTATCTCTGCTCTTTCTGTTTTCTGTTTCACGGCGTAACCTGGGTCACACAGATCGCAGTGCACCTTTGCCTATCTCTCTGTGGAGAGAGAGAGAGAGAGAGAGAGAGAGAGAGAGAGAGAGAGAGAGAGAGAGAGAGAGAGAGAGACAGACAGACAGACAGACAGACAGACACGCAGAAAGAGAGAGAGAGAGAGAGAGAGAGAGAGACAGAGACAGACAGACAGACAGACAGACAGACAGAGAGAGAGACAGACAGACAGACAGACAGAGAGAGTGTGTGTCTGTAAGAGAGAGACAGAGATAGGGACAGAAACAGACAGATAGACGGACAGACAGGCTGACGCAGAGAGAGAGAGAGAGAGAGAGAGAGAGAGAGAGAGAGAGAGAGAGACAGACAGACAGACAGACAGACAGACAGACACACACACACACACACACACACACACACACACACACACACACACACACACACACACACACACACACACACACACACACACAGACACACACACACACACACACACACACACACACACACACACACACACACACACACACACAGAGAGAGAGAGAGAGAGAGAGAGAGAGAGAGAGAGAGAGAGAGAGAGAGAGAGAGAGAGAGAGATATCAGCCGAACGCTACGCAGTCTCATGCTCGGAGCACGAGGCAGAACCATCCGTTATGTTGCAGCGGTCATAGACTCTCACCAAATTTTAATAACAGTTTTTGAGGAATCCGCCAAACAAACAGAGATAACCAACTTTCAAAGCCCATCGTGCGTCGAATACGAGGAGATAAGTGATTGCTCGTTTTTCGTTTTCATTGTCCTGAATGTTGATCATCTTACCTGAAGAAGACCCAAGTGGTCAGAACGCGTCGTGTTTTGTATTGTAATTTGGTTGTCCCTGTCGTTTGGCGGAATCACTAAAGGCTGTTTGTAAAATTCATGTAATTTTCGACAGACCAGTTCCAAAGAAATAGTTGGACAGGCAAAACAAAAGAATTTTATCTACGCGAAGACAAATTGTTTGTCCGTTTAGTTATCTATACACACGAATGTTTTGCGCACTGAACAGTTCAGTGTCCATCTCTTTAAGAGTATTGTCTAAAATTTCCGTCAGGTGTCTGTATCACTCGGCCCTGGTTGACATCTCTGTATAATGAAAGGCGGTGTACTATGCTGTTTACGGTCTTAAAGTCTCAATACGGACGGACATAGTAGAGTCTCGTATAATTTGCGCGTGCATGTGTTCAGCAAACATACAGGCATGGACGTCTTCTGCCGTGTCCAATATGAAATGTTATTTCCGTAATGGGGTAGAGATCTCCTGTTGAACATTATTCAGACAAAATTTCTCTCTACGTCTGTCTATGTGTCTGTCTTTGTGTCTGTCAGTCCGTCTATCTGTCTGCTTGTC
>JADBJO010000695.1:112500-122500 GCA_016801955.1 Conus betulinus | reverse complement strand
CACCAGGGCTCGGTACTCTCTTCATGTGCAGTCACTTGATGGCTTTCTGAGTTTCCTCATCACTTAAGGATATGCTCAAGAGACGACTGGACCGGGCTTTGAGGCATGTCCTGGAATGCCTGCTGATCGACGTGGGACGGTACGTTGAGCGGTTGAATGATGTGTTTCACTCCAACGTCGGACAATGTCGCTCTTTTGTGTCAGGAGTGTTCCCATCAGCCAGTGGAACAGGCGCCATGGCGTTCGAAGAGGGGCGGTACACATACCTCAGGAGATTAAAGAACTTCTTGGAGTTGTGCTTATATGCATACCGGAGTGCTTTTGCAGCCTTTGCCTGCCACCAGTTTTCCTTCATCTGTCGCAGCTTAGTTTGAACTTTGATAATAAGATGTGCTCACCGTCATGCTTTGCACACGAACCTTTGTCATCTGTCGCAGCTTAGTTTGAACTTGGATACTGAGATGTGCTAACTGTCATGCTTTGCACACAAACCTTTGTCATCAGTCGCAGCTTGGTTTCAACTTGGATAATAAGATGTGCTAAATGTCATGAATGTGGCGCGCACGCGAACCTTTGTCATCTGTTCACGTGGTGAAAGCTCCCTGCTACTGTTTCAGTTGACAGGCGATCTCTTTATTGTTGCTGTCCAAATCACAGAACTTGAATTATGGACTGCATTCAGGAGTTGGTCCAGGCTTTCTCTGGTTCGCCTAAGCCTAGTCAAACTCTTGGTCTGTTCTCTGGGAATGGGCACCATGGTGTCGTTTGTTTCTGCATAAAAAAAATGTCCGGATATTCAACCTTTTTTCCTGACGCTACCTTCTTGACGCCCCTGTCTGCTGGCGATGCAAAAAGACAGCTTGGATATCAGCTGCCGGTGACTGGTCCAGCAATCCTCTCATCTCATTGCCCTGGTGATGCCTGCGTTCTGGATATCACGGCGCCGGTAATCATAGAGTCAATCAGGTATATATCCAGGTGGCCTTGCAGTCAGGGATACGTCCAGGTGGCCTTGCAGTCAGGGATACATCCAGGTGCCGTGCAGTCAGGGATACATCCAGGTGGCCTTGCAGTCAGGGATACATCCAGGTGGCCGTGCAGTCAGGGATACATCCAGGTGGCCGTGCAGTCAGGGATACATCCAGGTGACCGTGCAGTCAGGGATACATCCAGGTGACCGTGCAGTCAGGGATACATCCAGGTGGCCTTGCAGTCAGGGACACATCCAGGTGGCCGTGCAGTCAGGGATACATCCAGGTGGCCATGCAGTCAGGGATACATCCAGGTGGCCTTGCGGATGCTAGGAAACTGGTATCAAGTGTTATTGATAGATAATATTCATCTTAAAAATGTTACGTCATGAGATCTGATGACACTGAAGTCCCAAAGAAGCAGGGGCCTATATTCTGGTGGGACTAAATGTACCAGGATTCTGAAGTTATGGTAAAACGGTTCTTTTTTTATCATGGCTGTAGCCGTTGGTGGCCCCAGGGCTTACGCGCTGACTAGCGTTAGTTGAGTTTTCATTCTGGGGGCGGTCTCCTCATCATCAGGCAGTCACTAGTTTCCTTTGGAGGAGACTCCAAGTATTTGACACGCGAGGTACAGAGAGAAAAAAGCCGACCCCGCGCTTCCCTAGGTTTACCAGTGACTTCCCTGACCAAAACAACGTGTGCCCAGTTCCAATCTCTGAAATCTCCCCTGAGTGTGTGTGTGTGTGTGTGTGTGTGTGTGTGTGTGTGTGTGTGTGTGTGTGTGCATGTGTGTGTGTATTTGTGTGTGTACGCATGTGTGAATATGTGTGTGTGCATAAGTGTGTGTATGTGCATATGTGTGCATGCGCGCGCGCATGTGTATGTGTGTGTGTGTGTTTATATGTGCATGCGTGTGTGTGTCCCATATGTGTGTGCGTGCGTGTGTGTGTGTGTGTGTGTGTGTGTGTGTGTGTGTGTGTGTGTGTGTGTGTGTGTGTGTGTTTAAACTGGGGGAAAAAAACGTTTATATAAACACAGATCAAAATGGCGGTTCGTTTTGACTTCTTGATTTTCTCTGTTGGAGAGAGAGAGAGAGAGAGAGAGAGAGAGAGAGAGAGAGAGAGAGAGAGAGAGAGAGAGAGAGAGAGAGAGAGAGAGAGGTGTGTGTGTGTGTGTGTGTGTGTGTGTGTGTGTGTGTGTGTGTGTGTGTGTGTCTGTGCATGTCTGCGTGCGTGTGTGCGTGCGTATGCTCATGCGTGCGTGTGTGAGTGCGTGTTTGTGTGTGTGTGTGTGTGTGTGTGTGTGTGTGTGTGTGTGTGTGTGTGTGTGTGTGTGTGTGTGTGCAAATGTGCGCGCGCGCACTTGCGTCCGTGCATTTGTGCCCGCCCGTGCATGCGTTTGTAGGAAGAAGAGGGCAGGGGTCGGTTCGCCGCACTACAAATGATCTATATACTGACAACGGCACGCATGCATGAGTACACACACACACAGACACACAAACGCGCGCGCGCGCGTGCGCACGCACACACACATACACGCGCGCGCGCACATGCATACACACACAGAGGCATACACATGCGCAAACATACTCAAACATTTCGCAAGCACGCTTATACACATATGCACATGCAGATACACACGGACACATTCAAAACCATGCACAGAAACATACACTGACGGTTGCGCATGCACGCTCAGATACACACACTTCTATGCAAACACATGACACATGAATACATGAACACACACAAAGAAAACCTCATGTTACACACACACACACACACACACACACGCCGGCAGGCTAAGAGGCAATCTACAAGACAGATTCAGTGAACTGGTCAGGTGCGGGCTTCAAATCTGGGGGCATGAGACGCACGTGAAATAAGCGCTTGTGGATGTTTGTCGTGTCATGTGATTTTCCATCGTCCAGTCAGCGTTGCTTTTATGAACTCACGACAAAATCAGTTCAGTTGAACGTCACTAGACCGCGCCATTTTGCAAGACATGCAGGCGAGGACCGGAACGGTAAGTGAGTGAGCGATTTTTTTTTAAAAAATTGTACTTTTTGAGGTAGAAAGTACATAATCCACCTGTTCATTTTTTTTTTTCTGACAACCTAGTTTTAGCCAGCCACCCCCCCCCCCCCCCCCCCCTTTTTTTTTTTTTTTTTTAAAGCACTTTCAAATAACTGTTCTTTGAAAGATAACTTTTCACCACTCGTCAAGTGAAGTCGAAGTTGTTGAAAAATTCTGACTCGCCTGTTTACGGGACATTTCAGTGTGTTTCTAATCAGGGGATGTCCTTTTTGTACACCCCGCCTTCTCGTACACAAGGGCATATATTTACTACAAGTATTTGAGGCTTTTTTTTTTTATTTTTTTTTATACCTAATGCCACTGAACATGCTCTTTGTCATGCAAAAGTTTTCTGGCGCCGTTAGACGGAAAGAAGCGTTGCTGGGGGGGGGGGGGGGGGGGGGGGGGGGGGGGGGGCTCGGAGGGTACGAAAGATATGTCTTTGATTAAATTCAGTCTGATTTTTCAAGAAAAGATAAAACAATGACAGAAATATTCGGAGAAGAGTTAGTGTCGAAAGTAAGGGGCCCACTAAACTTCATGCTTGTGGGAGGAAAGAAGAAAAAGGGTGGCCCGTGAGTAATGTGCGAATGTGACCTCTAGGACTCCAAGAAAACCGGTCAAAAGCTTAACAAGACTTGCTCGTTTGAGTCTTTATCTCTGGTCAACTCAGGTTGGTAGAATTCTCCCCCCCCCCCCTTTTTTTTTTCCTTTTCCACACACCTCATCTCCCAAATAGCGATAAGAATTTTTACATTTTAGTAATGGAAATTGAAGAGTAGTGATCTTTTTTTGTGGTGTATATTCACAAACATGAATAAACTTCTTTTTATAATCCTGACTATCCTACGAACCAGAAAAGGGGGGGGGGGGGGGGGGGGGGGGGGGAGGGGGGGTATCCTTATGGGGCCCAAGCCCATTCCGTTCAATTCACTCTTGTTCGTCCCCGCATCCTTCCTGTGGTAAATTCAACCTCCCCCACCCTCTCTCGACTACACGGTCCCTATAACCGACCCTTCCAAACACACTTATTCCACACTCATACTCTCTTCACTATTGTTAATCTAATCAGTGGGAGTGTCAGGCTGACATTTCCGTTCTCCGCCTTCAGATTCAGATATAGATGTCTGAAACCTCAATACTGAAACTGAGCATCAGCTACCAATACAAAATGGTTTATCTTGATAGCCTGGTACTTGCAGTTTAGTCCACAATCTAATGACCCATCCCTAATATTTTTGCAGTTTAGTCCCACAATCTAATGACCCATCCCTAATATTGAATGTAACCTGATTTTGTGGTGACCTGATCAGTTTGACCGTGCATACTGATTCAAACTTGATTGCTATTAAAGCCTATATCCATATGTATCTCTGCGACAGAAAGTTCTACACAGTAGTTAATCTGTTGAAGGAAAGAAGCTTAACGATGCATTCTGGAAACGTTACTTTCTCCTTAGGTGAAACGTCTTTTTTTCCGGTAGCCATAAACTCTCGGGCTTGCGGAATATCCTTTTTCTTCCCTTGTTTAATGGCTGAAAAATGGTTAGCTTTCATTATTGAAAGTGATTGTTATAAGTTTACTTTAATCAGGAAAAGAAAAAAAAGAAACGCGCGCACGTACGGAAACTCTTAAAGTGTCGGAACGAAATGTCAAACAGAACAGATGGGGGTCTGAAAGGTAATCCTTCCCAGTCCAATACATACCAAACACATCCTCAGACGCCGCCCGTACCTCAGCTTCACTCAAATTTATCTTCCCTCCCACCACCCCCCCCTTTTTTCTTTTATTTATTTATTTTATTATTTTATTTTTTTTTTTTTACACTGTTTGCTTATTTGGAAATCTAACGTCCGATGAGCCGAAACTAACGGAATTATACCGCATATCTCCCTCCCCAAGGTATGAATTTTGATCGGAAGGGGAGAGAACTGACCGTTTGGGACTCTTTTGAGAAGTTGACACCCGCTATGCCCACCGTCCCGTTTAGTCACCATCCCAGCAACCCGCAATGTCTTCCTGTTGTTGTATAGCTCGCTCTCTCTCTCTCTCTTTCTTTCTCTCTCTCTCTCTCTCTCTCTCGCGCGCGCGCGCGCTCGCGCGCCAAATAACCAACCCACAATGCTGCTGTCGTCGGCCCGCTCTGTCGCCCCTCCCTCCCCTCTGTCGCACACACGCACACACACACACACACACACGCGCACACGCACATACACACGCACACAAACACGGGCGCGCGCGCGCGCGCGCACACACACACACACACAGACACACGTGCACAGAGAAAGGCGGTTTCTCTCTCGCCCTCGTCTTGTTCACCCATACCGAGTCCAATTGGTATTCCCCGCACATCACTTACCATAAAATCGAAATCCACACTTGGGATTCTCATTACTGTTCTATATCCGGACAGGAGCCGTTTAAGAATAGCTTTGACATGTGTGCGATGTCATTAGATTGCCATCTGTGTAACGGTAGAGATGAGATTGCCAACGGTAGAGATGAGATTGCCATCTGTGTAACGGTAGAGATGAGATTGCCATCTGTGTAACGGTAGAGATGACTCGGTATCCATTCAAAGTGTAGGCACATTATGACCCTCGCTTCCTTCCTGTTGGGAGCTGACAAATATTGGCTCAACGATTTCCCGGGGGGGGGGGGGGGGGGGGGGGGGGAGGGGGAGGGGGTGTCCTTTACGTTTCGCACAAGAGCTGCTTTCCGTCACAGGTCAAGGTCAGTTTGTTTGCGGAAAAAATATTTGGAATCTCCTGAAATGCAAATGAAGGGTGCAGTACCCTTAGATTTAAGTAAATCAGCTTTCAACGAAAAAAAAGCTTCTCTGTGAAATCTAAGACATGAAAGGAAAATTTTCCATGTTTTATTTTCTGTCTACCTACATACCTACTTACCCACCTGCCTACCCACCTACCTACCCACCTGCCTACCACCCTATTACCTACCTACCTACCTGTCTACCTAGCTATCATCTTATGTTTATTTTTTTCATTATCATTATCTGTCGATCTACATCTGTATCCATCTATCATCATTATCATTTTAAGTAGTACTATCGTTATCAGTTGGTGTGCAGATTGATAAAATATTCAAGAAAGACAGGAAATGTCCGTCTACAATTGTTTTAGCCCATATATTGCGTTCAGTTTTGAAACTATTTGTGTGTAGAAAATCGGTACTCTGCTCCATAACTTGACACAATGAGATCGGAAGGTTCAGAACATTTTGATCATGTGTATTGCATCGAGCAACTTTTGCGTGGTGCGTATACTGTAGTGACAACGGTAAATGTGCAGCAGTGCAGCCCCCTCCCGCCCCCGCCCCTCCTTGTGGCTGATTGGCTGATGTAGTTCCTGAATCTGAGGAATGTAGGACTCTAGGAAGATCCAAGAGACTTCCAGAACTTGTGGGGCAAATAGGAAGGACGAGATGGGATTAATTACTTTGGACAAAACGCGTCGTTTGAGAGAATCCTCTATAAATTTTGTGTAGCAAAGATGCTTTCTTTAAAACGCAGTGAAGGTGATTAAAGAAGTTGAGTTTCGTTGCCCAAAGTAGGTCTGAAATTTGACTGTTTTCCTTATTTGTATATGATACTGTTTTTGCAAAATACTATCAGTCCCACTCCATGGGCAGCTGTGTGCATTTCTATTCATGATGTTTTAATTTACAAGTATATTTTACGGTTTTCAAACAAGTGGTGAGGGTATGTGCACAAACTAAACAGATGAACGGGTTTTGTGGAATGTCATAGGCACCAGAGACAATCGTGCCTGATTTTGACGGCAAAAGACTTGCGTCGTTGTTAGAATTCAAATCGTAGAGTGCTCCACAGGAAAAAGCATTAATAACTGCGTTTGTTGAAAGCAGGTTGTTTGAATTTTTTTAAAGAATTTTTTTATTCTGGATTTTGATCAGGGCCGTATATTTTATAGTCATATTTTTTTTTCACAAGCCCGATTCGTTTTTTCATCTCCTCTCTCTCTCTCCTCCTCTCTCTCTCCTCCTCTCTCTCACTCTCTCTCTCTCTCCTCTCTCCGCCTTAATTTCCCTTCTCCCTTGCACAGATTGAACGAGGGTGTATTTTACCTTCGAGTTAAATCACTCTTGAAAAAGCGCAGTGAAAAAGACGTTTTACGTGCAATGTGCGTCAACTGGTGGTCCTCAAGCAATATCGTACCTCTGACGATTTAGAATACGCGGTCCCAAGTGACTAGCAATGCGGTCGCATCACTCTCTGCACATGAGAAACCAAGAAATGTAAAGAACGCATCGATGGATCTCTCCTGTACAACCTTCTAAATCGGAAATCGTAGGCAATTTCCAGTCTGGTGTGACATGTAGGTCTACCTCGGACTAAAACCATTTTGTGGACATAGACAACGTGCCGTTCAGAAATTCTCTGCGTATTCCCTTTTGGCTCTTAACGCTTTCGAACCCTATTCATAATTATATTTCTGCATTTCAAAGCATCGTTTGCCGCCGTTTGTATATGATGCACCACCGTAATTCCTCATCATCTGGGTTTCCACATTTTCCTCTCTGTCTCCTCTTTCCGTTTCTGTCTCTTTGTCATCACTTTTGATGTCCTATCTTCCGTACCTCTCTCGGTAGCATCCCCACGCTGCTCATTCCAGCGATCTCATACACTGACGCATTGTCTCGTCCTGTTGCAGTGCCTGCAGAGGCAGTCTACGCTTCCTTTCTGTGGCGTTCAGCAAGGATGGACGATGACGCGCATTCAGTTTCAAGGGCCTGAACGAAGGGGCGCACTTACATGCTGCTCCACTTGGACAGGTGAAGACATCTATTATTATTCTGAAACAGACTTTAGGCCCGAGCCCGGCAAAAACGGTGAATTTTTGACAAATGTACACCTCAGCAGATGATACAGAATAATGCCCGAAACAGTATTGCCCGGAGAGGAATTGTTTTGTGCTTTGTTGATGTCTGATGTCCGTAACGTGTGAAGAAAATAAGTATTTCAAGAGTCCGTTTCATTGTCTATCAAATGTACGTTGCTTCACGTTTTGTTAAATGTGTTCATTTTCACTTCACCTTGCCTTAAAGAACTAAAATATTGCAGAATTGTGAAGATGAGATGTAAAAATATGGTTTACATCAACAGGACCAAAGAACTCCAGCATCAACGGCCGCAGAAAACGGAGACAAGGACGAGCGAACTCCGGGAATGCAGCTAAGTAGTCTTCTATCGTCTTATTCTTCTCATCCGCTCTCATTCTTCTTCCTCATTTTTCGTTCCTTTTTTTTTTTCCAGTGTAGTGTGTCTGTTCTTTCACGGTCGAGTGGGCTGATATGGGCCTATATTGTTCTTGAATACAGTTTAGTACCTGGTAATGGTGTGTTCTTTGAGATTATATTGTCATTATTTTGCGTCTATCGTCGACTAGAAATCACGCTCTAAGCGCTTCACAGTCCAAACTCACATTTACAGAAGGGGTTTCCAATCTGGGTGGAGCCGATTGAAGAGCTGCCTGCTGATGCGGGGTCATTCGTTTTCCGTCAGTCAGGTGGACATTGGTCACTCGGACTTTTTTCTTACAAGGCTGATGTCTTTTTTTCCCCACAGAGTTAAATGTCCACTTTCGATGAGGCTTAGTGTCTGGCCCCCTCCTCACCCTCCCCCCTACACAGTGCTTTGTGTCCTCTTTCTTATAAGGCTGAGTGACTCATTTCCCACCACTGGCTTTCGTGTCCTCTTTGTATAAGTGTTTTTTGTTCACTCCCTACCCCCATTTCCTGGCTTTTGCGACCTGTTTTCATGAGACTTGGTCAGCCCGCCCCCCCACACGCCTTCCCCATCCTCTCCCCTCACGGGTTTCGTGCCCTCTTTCTATAAAGGTTCGGCGTCTCTTTACCCCAGAGTTTTGTGCTTTCTTTCTGTAAGGTTGGGTTTCTCTTCTACCCTCCCTCTTTCCCCCTGGTTTTGTGTCCCTATTTTTACAGGGTTCAGTTTTTCTTTTCCCCCAAGATTTCTGTCCTCTTTCTATGTTTCGTATCTCTTTTTTCCCCCTACAGGGTTTCGTGTTCTCTTTCTGTAAGGTTCTGTGTCTATCCCCCCACCCGTCGCTCACCCTCCAACGGTTTCATGTCCTCTTTCTGTAAGAAACGATGTCATTCTTTTCCTCGGACGGTTGCGACTCCCTTTATGTGAGGTTCAGTATCTCTTTTCTCCATTAATGTATTCGTATTCTCCTCTGGGGTTCGGCGTTGTCTCTTTTCACCCAATTAGGATTTTGTGTTCTTTCTACAAGGCCCGGTGTCTCTTCCCCAACCTTACCCCACTTCAACAGGATTTCATGCCCTCTTTCTACAAGTTTCGGTGTCTCTTATTCCCTGTGACATGGTTTCGTTCCTCACGGTGTCCGCCTCGCAAAGGTTTCCCGTCTTTCTTTAAGGTTGGTGTCGCTCCTCTTACTCCCCCCCACCACTGGTTTTTCTTTTTTCTGTGAGGATTGGAGCGTCCACCCCCTTCTCCCCGATTTCCTAGCCTTTTCGCTTGCCATCCCTTTCCCCACCCCAACCCCCCAGTGTCTCATGTCTGCTTTCAATAAAGTTCGGTGACTCTTCATACCCCCTACCCCCCTGCCCCCAGGCTTTCTTGTCCTCTTTCTTTGAGATTCGTTGTCTCTGTTCGCACCCACAGAGTTTCGTGTCCCTTTCCTACAAAGTTTGTGTCTCTTATATCGTCTCCACAGCATTTTGGGTTTTCTTTAAACAAAGTTCTCAGCACACACCCCCCCCCCTCCACCCTCCTCCTCTCCTCCCGGTCCTCAGGGTTTGGCCCCGCTTTCTTTGTGCTGTATCTCTTTACTTCCCACAGGATGTCCTGTCCTTTTTCAGTAAGGTTCAGTGTCTTCTTCCCCCCCTTTCCCCGCAGTTCTGCGTCGTCTTTCTACGTTTTCTCTTCCCCTC
>JADBJO010000695.1:67500-102500 GCA_016801955.1 Conus betulinus | reverse complement strand
TGGCCCTGGCTTCCGGGGGTTTTATGTTTTTCTTTCAGATTTGATGTCTCTCTTTCATCCACCAGGATTTGTATCTTTTTTCTATAGGTTTCGGTGTAGACTCCCATTTCCTCTCCCGCTTGGGTTTTTGTGACTTTCTCTATGGTTTGGTGTCCCCCCCCCCCCTCCCCCCCCCCTCCCCAAGGATTTCGGGTCTCTTTCTATCATGTACAGTATATGTCTTCCTTCACCCCACCAGGGTTTTGTATCTTCTGTCTGTAAGTTTGTGTGTGCCTCCGCACTTCCCCTTCCTTCCCTTGGGCTTTTGTGTCTTCTGTCAAAAAGATTCGTAGTCCTTCTACCCCTCCCCATAGCCCCGCCCCCTCCGCCGCCGTGCGGGGTTTCCTTTTCTTTTTCTAAGAGGTTCCTTGTGTCTTGCTCTGCCCCCATCCCCCCCTCAGATTTCCTATTCCTTGTTTTAAATAGGTTCGGTTATCTCTCCTGCCTCCCCCTCCAGAGTTTCGTATCTTTCTGCGATTCTGTGTCTATCCCTCCACCCACCCACCCCACCCGCTTTGTAGTCCTTTTTTGTACAAGGTTTGGTGTATTTCGATTCCTTTCTAAGGTTAGCTTTATCCCTTCCTCCTCCCCTCCTCCCCTGCCCACCCCCACCCCCCCATGCAGGTTTTGAGACCTCTTTCTTTTAGGTTCATTGTCTTTCCCCCGGTCCCCGCCGCATATCTGGGTTTTGAATGTTCTTTCTACAAGTTTTGAGTTCCAGTCCCGACTTCCTCCTGCCTTCTGGGTTTCGTGTCAGTTTTTGTTAGACGGTTCGCTGTTTTCTCCACCCCACCTCCTTAACGAATGTTTGCTCTCTTTCTTAGAAGGTTCGCTATCTCTTTCCTGCTAAAGGGTTTCGTGTCCTCTTTCATGTAAGGTTCAATGTCTGAACCACCGTCACCCACCGCCACAGGGTTTCGTGTTCTATGGGATATAGCGAGCGTCTCCCCCCCCCCCCCCACCCCCACTCACCCTCGTCCACAGAGTTTTGCGTTCTTCTTCTGTAGTGGTTAGTTTCTTTTCTTTCATGGTTCATTTCTCTTCTCTTTCACACAGTGTTGGTGTTTTCCTTTCCACGTGTCGTGTCTTCACTACTTTAGAGTTCTCTCATAGGATTTACTGTCTTTTAAGGTTTAGTGCCGCCCTTTCAGGTTAACTTCTCTCTTTTCACTGACTTTAGAGTCATCGCTCCTTTCAGAGCGTTTTGTGTCCTTTCATACAGTTTAGTGTCCTCTTTTCATGGAACTTATCTTGTACCATTTGTATGAATTGGATTGGTTTGTATGGAGTTTTGTCTTCTCTGCGGTTTATGTCCTACGCTCATACTGTTTGGTGTTTTCTTTTTGATGAATCTAGTGTCCTGCTTTCATACAGTTTAGTGTTCTTTTTCTAAGGGTGTAGAATCGTCCATGCACCGAGTTTAGTGTCTTCTGTTGGCAGCCTTTAGTGTCCTTTTAATCGTGTAGTGTTCTCTTTATCGTTTAGTGTCCTCTTTTCATAGAGTTCGAGATCCCCCTTTGTGTAGTTGAATGTTTTCTTTTTTAAGAGTTTATGGTCTCTGTCGTTAGTTTATTGTCCTCTCTTATAACGTTGAATTTCCCCCCACAGGGTGCACTGTACTCTGTCATCACACGCAGTGTCTTTTTGGTAGAGCTAGTGTCGAAATTGAGTAGGGTCTAGAACAATTTTCTTTTAAACATTTTCGTTCTTTTTTTCAAAAACGGCTGTTCTGTGTAGAAATAGTTCAGCTCACGAGATTTAGAATGCCATTTTTTCCTACTGTTTAGCGCTTTATTTTCGTAGGTAGGTTTTCAGTGCTAGGGATACGTGTGTGTGTGTGTGTGTGTGTGTGTGTGTGTGTGTGTGTGTGTGTGTGTGTGTGTGTGTGTGCGTGCGTGTGTGTGCGTGTGTGCACGTGCATGCGTGCGTGTGCGCGTGTGTGTGTTTGTGTGTGTGTGTGTTTCCCATCTGCTGCAGAGAGAAGAACCAGACAGCTGTGCGAAGATAGTGCTGACGCTGGCCGTACCATGCTAACTTAAGCCGGATGGGACGGTGGCGCGCCAGGTGCCCTGTGGACCTTCGGAGGACACCACATTCCTCCATGACAGTGCTGGTGTGACAGCAGACCAGAAGACGGCTAGTCCAGGGCTACACAACAGAGGTTTAAAGGTAACACACACCACTTCAGATGGTGAAGACAATTAGCTTACTCTAAAACAGTTATATTTTCATTATGATCAAATGAAAAGAAGAGGAATAATTTCTGTTGTAGAAATTCTGTGTAAGTGTGAACACAGCAGAAAATGCTGTACAGAAACGCATAGGTGAATGGAATGGGACTGGGAATGTTGATCGATCATCAGCACTTGCTTTCCTCTTTTCTACACAGGCTATTGGCACCCTGTATTTTACGGAATGAACCTTTCATGCTGGTAAAGAGGGTGACAGAAACTGTAATGGACAGTGATACAATGCTTTCCTAAACCACCACCTTCCCATTGCTGCTCCCTCCTCCAGTAAACACATATAAACACACACATGCACGCGCACATGCATGCGCAACATACGCACACACATGCACACACTCTCTCCCCCTTCTCTTTCTTCCTCTCTTCTTCTCGCGCGCGCGCGCGCACATACACACACACACACACTGTGCGCCCGCGCGCGTGCACATTCTCTCTCTCTCTCTCTCTCTCTCTCTCTCTCTCTCTCTCTCTCTCTCTCTTACACTCACACGCGCACATACACTTTCTCTCATACACTCGCACGCGCACTTCTCTCTCTCTCTCATACACACACACACACACACACACACATGCACACACACACACACATGCGCGCGCGCAAACACACACACACACATACATATTTTGTGATGAAGCAGTTCTGCACGAGCATTCTGCCCTGGAGAGTGCCATGGCAGTCACAGTGCTACAGTCCTTAATAAGCTCTTGCCGACAACGACATCTTCTGGTCAAACTCGGCACATGGAGAGGGAACTGGAATTAAGGCCCATTCTGAGAGCAGGGGGCAAAAGGTCTCATAATTTTACATTTTTGTTTGTGATATACAGATGATCTTACGCAGCTCCATTCTGATTCATTTGTTCAACGACCCTTTTTCATATGGTGTTTAAAATGGAAAACGTGTACGTTTTAATATGGAAGTTGGTGAAATAATTTAAATGTTGTTCACATGTTATGTCTTGTTAACCAAAGTGTTGTCTTACGGCCAGAAAACAACAAAAAATTAATAAAATCAGAACAGTTTTGTTTAAGTAGGTAAGATTTATTTACACAGAAAGTTAAGTGTTAAAAAGAAACACCAACGTTTCTGTCAGCAGAGCAAGAACTGCTTCATTGGCTGCGGAGAGGGTGACCAGGACACGTGAATGCACCGGATCACAAGCTTCACCAGCGTATCGTCCAAAGCGGTGTTCATAGCACCTGCTTCTTTGGAGGGGGTTGACGTCTTTTTTATGGTTTAATCGTCCCCCCCCCCCCCCCGCCCCAAGGACTCCGTGTCTTATTTAGTCACAGGATTCAGTCACTTGGTTTACATAATTAATGTTCCCTTCTTTCGAAGTGGTCAGTATTTTGTTCATTTGACAGTTTTTGTGTGTGCTTTCCCAAGGTTAGTGCCCCCTTCATTCACAAGTGTGTCTGTCTTATTTTAGAATTGTCCTTTCTACAGAGTCTTTCATATGACCAGCATGTGCGCTCTGGGTTGTTATGTCGGTCTTCCGTGGAACAAGGATACATCACGCAGGGTACCAGAGGGAGCATTTTCTGGAAGGGCGTGAAAGAGCGACTCGAAGCTTTGCAGCATGTTACATGATTCAGTGATCTGGAACATGGACGCATGTTTTCAGATAAACTGGGTCTGGCTGCGGTGCTGTCGAGGAATTTTTTTAGTCCTCCCGAAATGTTTCCTAGTGCGCACCTGGTACTTCCTGATCTGAGTATCCATAAATCCACAGATAGTCCGACATGATAATCACGAGTCAACACATGGTTTCTTCCCTACGTATTAATGTCTTTCTTTCATGGGTTGTCGTCCATCAAATAGGAAGCAGTGTTCTCCGTTCATAGGATTCAGCATCATCTAGTTTAACGTTCTTTCATGGCTGTTTTTGAGGGATCAGTGACTTTTTTCATATGATTTTGTGTCATTTGACAGGCGTTGGCATTCTCTTTCCTTTCGATGTGGTGTCCTGTTTTCATAGGTTTAGTGTCCTTTCATAGAGTTTGACGTCCTGTTTTTCTAGGGGTTAGTGTAGGTTAGTGTAACTTTTGAAGGATCTTCTTTCCCTTGGATTTAGTATCCATTCATATGGTTTGGTGTCATCTTTTTACAGGACTTGGTGTGATAGGTCCAAGCAGAAGGGGGACGTCTTGGAATCAACGGAGCCATGACGTCAGTGCCTGAATTGCGCGAACACTTCGCAAGGACCATTGGCAAGGCCCAAGAGGACTGCCCGACAGACAGTGCTTCATCACAGTGGAGCCACATCTGCGATGCCATCTACCAGTCCGCCTTGGACACCTATGGGAAGAGACTGAGGAAGCATGAAGACTGGATCGAAGCAGGAATCGTGGAGATGCAGTCTGCTATTGCTGCCGCACTCCCAGATCACAAGAGAGAGCCCCCTCGAAGACGCTAGCCGCACTCCGAAAAGCTCGCAACAACGCCCAAGGATCGCCCGTGAATGCGTCAATGAGCATTGGGTGAACCTGTGCCAGGGTATCCGGATTAAGGCCAAATGCGGCAACATCCGCGCCATGTATGAATGCATTAATTAAGAAACTGTTCGGCCGTATTGCCATCAAGATCGCTCCTCTAAAATCTACGTCGGCTTATGTCATCACTGACTGCAGCAAACAGATGGAGAGATGGGCCAAGCACTACCAGGAGCTCTATTTCAGGAAGAACTCGGTCACCCACGCAGCCTTCAGGAACACCACCCCCCTGCCTGCCATGGAGGAGCTCGACGCCCGCCCAGGCCATCGACTCGCTAGCCTGAGGGTAAGGGTCCAGGTAGCGACGGCATTCCTCCGAAGTCATCAAAGCCGACAAGGACAGTTCTATCCTCAAGTCGCCTCCATGAGCTTCTGCTGCAGTGCTGGGAGCTGGGAGGAAGCGACCGTTCCCCAGGACATGCACGATGCCAACATCATCACGCTGTACAAGAACAAAGGGAATCGCAGCGTCTGCACTATCACAGAATATCCCTCCTCAGCACTGTTGGTAAAGCCTTCGCCCGCGTCCACCTCAACAGGCTGCAGATACTCGCCGAACGAGTGCACCCAAACGCACAGAACTGCGAGGTCGACGATCGACATGACAATTATTATTTTTCCTGAGGCAGCTACAAGAGATGTGCCGCGAACAGAGACGACCCTTGTTCAACGCCTTCATCGATCTGGCCACGGCGTTCGAACTGTTAATAGGTCACGCGTCTTCACCCAACTACATCGGATCGGATGACCCCCCCCCCCCCCCTAGCTCCTGAAGATGATCACGTCCTTCCAAGACAACATGAATGGCACTGTCCAGTACGATGGTTCATCTTCGGAACCCTTCCCAGTCAAGAGCGGTGTCAAACAAGGGTGTGTCCTCGCTCCGACACTTTTGGGCGTCGTCTTTACCCTGCTGCTGCGCTATGCATCCCGACAATCTGAAGACGGCATCTTCCTCCACACTAGGAGTGATGGAAGCCTCTTCTCTTCAACTTGACACTCTCCGATTTAAGACGAAGGTGCGGAAAGTCCTCATCAGGGAGATGCTCTTTGCAGAAGACGCCGCCCTCACTGCCCACACCGAGGAAGCGCTACAACGGTTCATCACCTGCTTCACTGATGCCTGCACCGAGTTCGGCCTCACTATCGGTTTGAAGAAAACCAACATCATGGGTCAAGAGGTCTGCAGCACTCTCCGCATCTCCATCGGCGATCACATCCTCGAAGAGGTCGACAACTTGGTTTAACTGGGCTCTACCATCTCCATCAACCTCTATTGGACGCCGAGCTGAACGTGCGGATCGGCAAGGCAGCAACAGCGATGGCCCGTTTAGCGAACAGTCTGGGACAACGCCATGCTAACGTCGAACATCAAGATGAAAGTGCACTAAGCCTGCATGCTGAGTACTCTTCCCTCCGGAACGAAGACCCTGCACAATCGACAAGAACGCAGACTGAACGCTTTCCACCTGTGCTGCCTCAGAAGACTCCAGGGCTTTACTTGGCAGGGCAGCATCACTAACACGGACGTCCTGGCCCAGGCAGGCATGCCTAGCATGTTCGCCATACTGACACAGACACGCCTGTGCTGGCTTGGCCGCGTCAGCCGCATGTACCACGGTCGCATCCCGGAGGACATGCTGTGCAGCGAGATGGCTACAGGCTCCTGATCCACACGACGGCCCGTCCGTTACAAAGATATATGCAAGCACGACCCGAGGAAGGCAGCCACATCCCAGCAGACCTGGAGACTTCAGATCAGATCAGCTGGCGGTCCATCATCAAGGCCGGCATCAAGCAAGCAGAGCTGAGGAGAGAGGCCCAGAGGGAAGAACGGAGGCGCTGCAGACGGCAAAGAATCGCGTCGGCACCAACATTCATTTATGACCAAGATTCACCACCAGCAGCTGCAACAGAGTTGTGTTGCTCAAGGATCGGGCTCGTCAGCTACAGTAGCCGGCTGCAACTCCACAACTGACTGACCCACGACGCAACACCATTGTCTCAAACAGACGAGATGCCATCATCGAGTGCGATGAGGCCCTCTTCTCTTAACGGTTGGTGTCCCTTAAGGGATTCATGGTCTTCTTTTGAAGGGTTACTGTGCTGTTTCATGTTTTAAAGTGTGTCATCCACAGATCTTACGGCGACTTGTAAGATTTATATCTCTCTTCTTCCACCAGGTTTAGCATCCCCGTTTGCATAATTTGGCGTTATCTTCTTTCAAAGTGTTAGAGACAAAGCTTTTTCTTGGTGTTAACGTAACTTGTCAAGATGTTTAAGTCTTGGTCTTCATTCACAGAATTTTAACATTCTTTCTTGAGAGAACGGCCTTTCACTGGCTTTTCGTTATCTTGTTGAATTTTGCGGTTTATGAACAAAAGGCCTTGATGTCGTCATTGCATGATATACTTTTTTTTTCTTTCTCCAGGTTTAATGACCTACTTTTCTTCAGAATTTAATTTAAAGCTTTTCTTTCGGCAGGCCATAAAGAGTGACCACTCTCCGAGTCATCTGGGACAATTGCCATCTTCGCCAAGAACATACACGTCTCGGGAAGGGATTCACATGGCACCACCACTCGAGTGCTGTAAAAGACAACTGACGATGATGTAAGTGCAACTTTTGTACTTTGAAGCAGTTCTTAAGCTTGTATGCGAGGTTTGCTTTTGCAATGCAGGAAATAGATAGGCAAGCAGGTAGGTCCGTAGGCAGGCGTAGTTAAAATAATTAATTTAAGGACTTTGTAGGGTTTTTGCTTTTTATCAAATTGATTCTTGTAGCCCCATCTCTCCCTTTTTATGCGTTGTTGAGTTGATCTCGACTCTCCCTCTCCACTCCTTCATTCCTCCATTCTCCCCACACCACCTCTCCCTACCTTACCACCTTTTTCCTGCCCCTTCCTTACCGACTTCCTGACAAATCTGTTAGAGGGAACTCGGTTGTCGGTTCTTAAGTAACAATGCAGAGGAAATATTCTCACCTTTTTCAACCGACAGATCATAACTGACCTCAAACGCATATTCTGGAACAATAGGAACAGAGAAAAGGGGGGGGGGGGGGGGGAATATTTGTTAGGAAAGTCTGATATTGATTTCAGTAACAGTACAGAAATTAGATTTTCATAGCGGTGAGAGATGGAGAAATGAGGCTTGATGGAAGATTATGCTAAACCATGCCAAAGGGGGATGCTAAACCTGATGAAAGAAGAGAGCGTTTAAACTTTCTTAATTAAATTAAGCTCATGCACACGCACATACGCACACGCGCGCTCGCGCACGCAAACACGCACGCGCGCGCGCGCGCGCGCACACACACACACACACACACACACACTCTCTCTCTCTCTCTCTCTCTAATCGATCGATCTCCCCACAAATACCTCCTCCTCTACCGACACACATGTGCACTCTATTTTTTGTTTTTGTTTACAAGTGTAGAGATTGTGAGCATACGTTTAGGTAAAAACTATTTGTTGTAAAAGGGAAAGAAGCGCACAAACATTAAAAATCAAATCAGTTTAGTGAATTTTGTATTTGAGAAGTATTTCCACAAGAATTTACTTGTTTAAAAATATTTTTTATATCAACAGGGGCAAAGAACTCCTGCACCAACGGCCGTGGAAAACGGAGACCAGGACGAGTGAATTCAAGGAATGCAGCCTAGCATTAGGATAGTTGGCGCGGTGGTCTTGGACTTCATCTTTTTCTCTTTTCTTATTCCACCTCTCCAGTGTTTTCATATTTTTGTTGTTTAATAGACATAGAATCTCGTTTTTAAATAGAGTTCAATCCCTGGTCCTGTGGAGAGGGTTCACCGTGTGCTTTTCAGAAGGTTTGTCTTCATTTCCTGAGGAATCGGTGTCTTCTTCATTCACAGTGTATCTTGTCTTTTTTCAGTTGTTTTGTCTCCTTCATGAAATGGGCTTAGTGTCATCTTTGTCAGGGTTTGTCTTCTTGGTTCACAACATTTTCTCTCCCCGGGTTTTGTGCGTCTTTTCTAGCGTTTAGTGTCGGTTGTTTACATGTTTTATATAGTTGCTCTGGTTTCTTATGTCAATGTTCTGTGGTACAAGGACACAAAGCAGGGATACCAGAGGAAATATTTTCTGGAAGAGCATGAATGGTTGACTCAGCTACGTAGCAGGTCTCCTATTTCTGGGATCTGGAACATGGACGCATGTTTTCAGATCATCTGGGACTGAGCTGCAGAAGTGTTGAAGTCCATAGAGCTCTTTCACTAATATTCCCTAGTGCGCACCTGGTACCTCCTGATCCGAGTGTCCTTTATACACAGAACATCTGTGGCAGCGTTAACAAGTGGATCCTTTCATACATTCTGCTGCCCATTTTTTAAAGCACAAATTGGCCTCGTCTTTCAAAAAGTATTCAGTCTTTTTCTTTTAATGTTCTTTCATTGAGTGGAGTATACTTTTTAAGCAGCGAGTTTTGTCCTTCTGGACGGCGTGGTTTCCTCTGTTCACAGACTTTACTGTTCTTTTTCCCCCAAGGTTGAGTCTTCTCTTTTCATGGCAATTAGTTACGCTTTTCTGACAGTGTAGTTTCAAGTTTTTGTAGGGTTTAAACGTCATCTTTCCAAGAGGTTTAGTGCCCTTTTGTATGGTATTTTCTTGGGGTTTACTTTCCTTTTTTCACAAGGTTTAGGGTCCTCCCATGTGGTTTCGTATCCTTTCTAAGGTTTAAATGTTTTCAGTTTGTAGTTTTTTTTCCCCTTTTTAAGTACGTTTTAGCATCTTTCTTCTGTAGGGTTTACAGTCCTTTTTGTCATACTATCTTCTTCCACTTTAGTCGGTTTTAATGTCCACCTCTCGTGTAGTTTAGTGTAATCTTTCAGAATGACGGAGTCCTCTTTCCTAACATTGATGTCTCTGTGTGTGTTTTAGGGCATATGTTTCATTCCCAGGGCCACAGGTTATTCTTTCCGTTTTAGTGGTTTGTCTCACAGGGTTTTGTTGATGTTACTCCACGCACAGTGTTCATGAACTTTTTAGGCGTCTCGTCTTCATAGAATTTAATGTCTTCAGTCTCACGGCTGAGCGATTTCTCCTTCGTCAGATTTTGTTAGCTAAATCATTAAGGGCGATCTTTCTCCGGGAATCAAAACCCGTTACCTGAGGACCATTGTACAGCGTTTTCCAGGACAATTACCATCCCCACAGAGAGCATGCAGATCTAGGGTCCGGTTATACTAAAACTGTCGCTGTGTTGAACGCGGCAGGACTGGTAACTCTCTCACAGAATCTTTCCCCAAGGGATGTATGAGGCCAGGGATGCCCATTTTGTTTGAACTGATCAAATCACCATTTACAGTCCTCGAACAGGACATTGGCCAAAAGTTGAAGATTGTCCTTAGCTCTTCAACCAGCGCGGGCGAGTCGCAGCATGTCCTACAGGAATGCCCAAGCCATGCTGACCTGATAGATAGTATCTGGCCAGAGGTACGGTGGCCTGGGGGGGGGGGGGGGGGGGGGGTCTTGAAGATCTCCAAACGACAGCCGAATTCTTCTTGATGGGTCTTCCAGAGACGGCGACCGAGATGAATTGTCCAGGACTTCAAACCAGACTGCACCAGGTACAACACCGCCTTCAGTGGTAAGCTCAAATAGTTCATTTGAGAACAGTTACGTTTTCAAAGGGATCAAGTGATAAGGAGCGGCTGAGTCTGCAACGTCGAAATCGGTCAGTTTCGAGAGCGGTGCAAGAAACATTTTACAGATATGAACGGGCCTAAAATGGGGAAATTGCGTGTTTCCAAGCTTCCTTTATATACTAGTCACATAAAGTTAAGCACAGGCCTTTGCACACAGGGGGTTGATTCATCCCTTCAAAAAAATTGTTTTTTTTTGTTTATGCGGCAACCAATGATGGAATCTCTCACAGCAGTGTGTAATCCAGCCTGTGTCAACTGGTAGTGCGCACGGGGGTCTTGGTGACCTCGTTACCGCGCGGGATAAAAAGTGCAAAGTTGCGTTAACTGTGCCTGTTTTCATCAAGCTTGCTGGCGACACACAAGTAAAAATGAAAAAATTCTTTTTTCCCGTGCAAGAGCAGTCTCTCAAGTGAGTGTTATGCCCCTTCTTTTGCTGTTTAAGCGCGGGGTTGGTTACTGTCAGCCCTTTTCTCACCATGCCACCACGAAGAAAACTTTAGCACCTTTGACAAAACCAGGGCGATTGCGTGGATACAAGATGGCATTGCAAAGGCTGAAGTGGCGCGACGACTTGGTGTGCATCATTCAGTTATTGTTAGACTGAATCAGCGTTTTAGGGCGACCAACAGCAGCGTTGAAGAGAGGCATGGGTCAGGTCGGCCTAGGCAGACTACTCCCAGAGAAGATCGTTTCATCGAGAGGCAGGCCCTATTGCAGCGGGATACCACTTCCACCAGCATCCAAAGGCAGCTTCGTATGGCAAATAACACCATCCTCAGCCGTCAAGCCATACGAAACCGTCTTCACCACTTCGGCCTCAGATCACGTCGCCCAGCTGTTCGACCACGACTGCTAGCAGCCCATAGGCTGCTCGCCGAGCTTTCTGCCATCGTCATGTGAGATGGAACCAACAACAGTGGTCCCAGGTCCTCTTTTCAGATGAGTCGCGGTTTAGTCTTGAACACAATGACGGCCCGAACTAGAGTTTGGAGGCGTGTTGGTGAACGTTACATTGATGCAGCTGTTCGCCAGACCAGGGCCTTTGGGGGAGGATCTGTTATGGTATGGGGTGCCTTCAGCCTCCACCACAAGACACCACTCTACCATATTGATGGAAACCTCACAGGCATCCGCTATCGGGATGAAATCCTGGCGCCTTTCGTTGTTCCGACCATGCAACGGATAGGACCCATGGCAGTCTTCCAAGACGACAATGCTCGGCCACATAGGGCCCGGGTGGCCGAAAAACTTCATTGTGCAGGCCGGCATCAACAGGATGATCTTCCCGGCGTATAGTCCCGACCTCAATCCCATCGAGCATATGTGGGATGAGTTGGGGAGACGTGTGAAGGAGAGAACCATCCACCTCCCAGAGACCGCCAGGATCTCTTCCAAATGCTGCAACTGGAATGGCAGAGAATCCCTCAGAGGGTCATCAGAACACTGGTCAACTCGATGAGGAGTCGCTGCGTGGAATGTCTCGCCAATGGCGGTGGCCACACACCCACTATTGAAATGATTTGTGAACTGAACAGATTTTGCGAACTTTGATTTCGACCCATCCTCTCTTTTAATGTCTGTAAATCAACAACCGTTCATTCGATCCCAATGAAATTCAATGTACGTTGGAACAAGATAATGAATTAAATCTGTTCCCAATTTCAAAATCGTGGCTTTTATATTTTGGAAATTATGCGGGTACATGTAAACTGTGCTTAACTTTATGTGACTAGTATATTTTTTTTTCTGTTGAGAGTGTCAGCATTCTGTATTTCACAAAAGACTTTTCTTTTGAAATGGGTCACAGAATTGTTAAGGAATCCCGATAACATGCTTTCCTCTCCGTCCACCCCCTCCCCCTCCCCAATTCTACCCTTGCTCCCCTTCCTCGAATCTCTCATCGCACTGCCAACACATGTGTATGCATGTATATACATACACACGCTACACACAGACACACACGGGCGGGCGCGCGCGCACACACACACGCACACACACGCACGCATACAAACACGCTCGCTCGCACGCATGCACCCATACTCGCACTATTTACGAAGCAGGTCTGCACGAACATCCTCTTCTACTGAATTCCGTTCCAGTCGTACAGCCAAAGTCCCCCATTAACTTGACCATTCTGACTTGGGCACTCGCCCACCAGGGTCTGTATGTAAGGGGGAATCGCAGTTCAGGCAACTTCAAAGAGCAAGTCTCAGAATTTGCTGAAATGTCTTTGTAATGATCAAAGATTATGAGAATCATGACGGTGTCATTGAGATTATTCTGGTCTTAGACTCCAACACAGGGATGTTTTGATAGTAGTTAGTAGCGTTTTTACCAAGCCTAGAAGGAAGAGCTGCATGCAGAATTACTCGGTAGAGATTTGGTATGAAAAAACACCGTTTACTCCTGTTCTCTGAATGTAAAATTAATCAGTTGTGGTTTCGTACATTCCATCTGAACCCAGAGAACTCTCAACTTTGGACAGGAGCCGGCTGGGGCCGACATCTTCCTCCAGTAAAGGCCGCTGATGGGATTCGCCCCTCCAGCCCGTAGCCGTACGTCCAAGACACTAACTGCTGCACTTTGCTGACAGGTCGGATACAAGAAGCTTTTCGAAGATTCTTTTCAGGATTTTATTTTTTTTTCTTAAAAGGAACTACTAGAGGCGAAGAGAGATATAAGATACGACTCATGCATATTCACTACATAAGTTTCGAGACCAGCTCTACTAAACATTAAATATTTAACAAAATGTCGAAATCAAATCAACAATTCCAACCGTACGCAGATTATATCTGAATTTGGCATTCCAATTGTCAATTCCATCTCTTCGTATAAAACATTTTTTCAGAACATTCTATAGTCTTGGCACGGTTCTGTTATTAAGACAGGGCATACGTTCTTCACCACTGCAGATTTGCTAGAAGTACTGAATGTTTCAGGGCTGCTGCTTGAACAGTGACGCAGGTGCCAGAACTGTCGACAAAGGATTCGTTCAGCATTTGGACTGGAACCCTTACATCAGCCGACCTGGCGTCTCGTTCATTGACGTTCATAGGTTTCCTGGGCACCTGATTGGTAGCGAGGTAGGGAAGACCGTGTTGAACACGAGGGTCAGTTTCAGTTCTCCTCCACTCTCTCTCTCTCTCTCTCTCTTATTTGTCTCTCTCTACCTCTCTCCCTCTACTCTCTCTATAAACGCGCGCGCGCGCACACACACACACACACACACACACACACACACAGAGTTTTCTCAGCCAACAAAAAACAGATGCATTAAAACTGGTCTGAGACAGCTGGAGAAAAAGAGGCTAACGCATATTGAGATCCTGATAAGTTGCAAGAGCAGTGCTCAAATAAGACTTGTGGTTTGAGAAGTAAGGGGAAAGGCGGTGGGGGATAAGCCAAACATTTTTGTAATTCGTTTCGCATCCATGGAGTATGTGCGCGTATGGTTTCTATCTCTTGGCTTAAAACTATTTAGAAATATATGAATATACGACTGAAACATTTTCAAAATGACCTTTTTCCTTAGAGCTTGAACTTGAAATGAATGCCTGCTATCCACTCGCTTAAACACTCTGTATTACATACACACACACGCGTGCAGGCGCACGTGCTGTGAAGGCGCACGTGCTACACAAGCGCGCGCGCGCGCGCACACACACGCACACACATACACACGCGCTGGCGCATGAGTTCTTCACAAATGCAGTGTTTTTGTATTCGTACAGCCACGCAAACAATTTCAAGTGAAAAACGTAAATTAAAAATCACAACGGTTGTACACAACGTTCGCATTGTACACACGTTTGTGCGCACACGCACACGCATGCACACGCAAGCACGCACACACACACACACACACACACGCACACACACACACACACACACACACACACAGGTGAGAGGCTGAGAAACGTTTGATCTTTATTATTTTAATAAAGTCACTGGCATACCATGCGTTGCTAAATGTTCCTCCACCGAGTATCAATCGACCAGCTGGTTCATAGCAATCCCTGTCTTAAGCTATGTGAAGCCTAAAACGGAGCGTAAAAGGATACTGCACTATGTTTTCTAATGGAAGATTGTTGAAACCATTTATTTTGTTCATATAATAGGTGTATTTCGTATTAACCTAAATATTGTTAGACTGCAAAGAAAACAGAGCGCATATACATTGTAAAATCAAAATAATTTCGCTGAATTTTAGTGAGTCGGAATCATTTGCGCAGAATAGTCACAGAGTTCACAGAAAATATCGATGTTTTTTGTCAACAGCGGCAAGGCACTCGTGCATCAAGGACCGTGATAACGAGGAGCTGCAAGAATCAACTCGGGGAAGGCAACAAAATACAAGGAGAGTGGTGGCGAGCTTTTATTGACTCTTTTCTTTTTTTTTTTTTTTTTTTTTGCCCATCTTCTGTGCCACTTCAGTGGCATTGCGCCCACACTGCTCATTCCGACACAGACGCAGCCCGGCGCGGCCCGCCCGCTGCAGCCCCGGTGCCGGCAATCCAGAGGGAGCAATCAGTATGAAGCCGTCAAGTGGCAGCCCACCGGAGGAGACACTGCACTGCAGCCGAGTCACTTCGGTGGTGTTCAGTGGCGCCTGTTCTGATCAACATACGCAGGACACCACCTATAAGCCCCCCAATGACAATAATGCTTAGTCGCGGAGCCGTCGTGAGTAAACTGTCCCTCCGGAGGGCGCCGGCACGTTTGTCTAACGACAGCCCCCATGGACTCGCTGATACCTGTGACCCCCGTCGGAATCAAACCAAGGCCACAGAGGTGGAGAGGACATCGAAAAACTGAGGTCACCATGAGAGCAGGGCATGAAGGGCCACAGAATTTGAGACTTTTTTTTTTCAGTGCTGATCGATGAGAATGAGGACGATGAAGATGATGAAGATGATGCTACGGATTTTCATTCCGGTCTGAGACTGCATGACAGGGCTGTATTCTACGTTTATTTTCATAATATATCCTGGCGTCGACCAGGCCCGAGATATACAGACACCTGCAGTGTTGGTCAGGAAGTTTGAGCAACACTGTCAGAGACGTACCAATCAAGTGGATGAAGCTCGACTGTGTGGTTCCAGTCTTCCCAATTGAGCCCTTAGCAAACTCGGATTTGGTTAGGAGCCGGTTGGGGCAGAAAAATCCTACCTGACTGATGGGAATGGAACCCACGACCCCCCCCCCCCCCAGCCAGGAGTCCACGACGCTAACTACTTGGCCACGACGGCTGGTTACTTTTCTTTATCCGACACTTGTTGCGCAGGGTCAAAATATTCTTGCATAGTGTTTAGTTCGTGGTTCTTTGGACGTCATGGACGTGTTCAGATGGTTTGCATATAAATCAACATTAATTTAATTCGGTTCAGCAGGGTTCCGACTGTTAGTTTTGTAGATGATTTTGCCTCTGTGTAACTGGAAGCTTATACCCAAATGTTCAGCGCAGGCTCCAGCTTTGCGCGTCAATAAAATACGTCTGTGGGCAGAAGAAAATGGCTTTACCTTTTCTGCTACTAGGATCCAGTGCATTCCCTTGATAATTTTGGACAGCTCTTTGATGATACTGAAATCCAAATAGGGAAATCTCACGTTTCACCCCTATAAAGGAGGCCAAATTTCTGGGAGTTTTTTTTTTGGATCGAAAGCTCAATTTCCTTAGTCCCATTAAACGCGCTTAAAAACTTCTTGCCAGAGAGCATTAAGTGTATTTCGGGTCGTAGCATACACTGACCGGGGCGCTAATGAGAAAGCTTTGCTGGACCTCTAAAGAGCATTGGTTCGTTCTAAACTGGACTATGGTTGTGTTGTGTACGGTTCTGCAAGACCTTGTCTGAAAATCTTGGATCCACCGCTCTGTACGGCCGGTATGGAGAGGCAGGTGAATCCTCATTCAACTGCAGGCTGACAATGTCCTAAAATTACTATCTCAGATTGTTCTCTGAACCTGAAAAACTTGCTTTCGACTGCGTTTTTAATCCTCATTTTCAAAGTAAATTTGAAGAAAATCCCATATGCATTCCTATATTTGGACTTCGTATGCAGCCCCATGTGCAGAATCCAGGTCTTGATCTAGGAGTTGTCTGACTTCTCCAAATTTCCAGATAAGCCTCCATGGACCATTTTCACACCAGAAATCCGCTTTGATTCTTGCTGCTTTTTGCAAAGAATCCACCGATCATCAGGCATACAAGGTATTGTTTGCTGATCTCTGTACAAGATTCCCATCCTTACAGAAAATGTTTACTGATGGTTCAAAGTCCGATGGCTAGTGGCCTGTGCAGCCTATTGCCCAAATGTTCCTCCTCAAAATTATTCAGTAGGTTAGTTCTGTTTACTCTGCTGAAAATAACGGTTTTGGTTCTTGCGCTGAAGATAATTTCTCAGTCTGTAAACAAGGACTTCCTGATTTTGTCTGCTTCGCTGTCAACTTTGGAGGCCGTAGCTAGCTATTACCTCCATCATCCTGAACTTCAAAACCTCTTTAAAACTTGCCTCTTTGAAAGCTGAAGGTCACAACATTGTTTCTAGCTTGGATTCCCGGTCATCTTGGCATTCGGGGAAATGAAATGGCTGATCGTTTGGCCAGGAGAACCACAAGGACGAAACTTTCCATCATATCTCTCCCCTACTCAGATTTGAAACCGAAGGTTAATGGTATATCAGAGACCTGGCAGGAGGACCGGAATACACAGACGGTTAACAAAATTTTTCCAGATCCGGCCAAATCTTAAGTGTTCCTCTCGTCTAACTGTGGTGGTCGCAAAGAAGAAACGGTTCTATGCCGGCTGCACGCTGGCCATTCGTATGTAACTCGTTCGTTTCCTTAAAAGAGTGAAGAAGCTGTATGGTGCCTTCCATGTTATGTGCCGTTCACAGTGAAACATTATTTTAGAGTGTTAAGACTTGCATAATGTGAGACAGAAGCATTTTACAGCAGACTCCATGAAAACCTTGTTCAGAGATGTCCCACCTGCTGTGATCTTTTAACTTTTGAAAGATCAAAATTTTTCATCTGATCTAAGATTTCACAGATGAAATGTTTTAAACAAAAGTCCAGCTGTGTTTTTAGGTGCATTTTAAAGGGTTGTGTGGATGTCTTCAGAGCAGTGACAGCCCTGACATGACACGTCGCGGCCGGTTGGGCTTATAAGCAACATTACCATACCTTTCAGATGGTTTGGCAATTTTTTGTTGTTTTGTCTTTTTCTAGGAATTCGGGGTCTCCTCTTTCTGAGGTTCATCGCCTTTTCTAGGTTCGGTGCCGCCTTCATACAAAGAGTTTAATGCAATCTTATTTAGGTATAGTGCTTCCTTCATTCGCAGGTCTTATTCTTTCCTGGCTTCAGTGTCTCCTGCATTCAGGCATTTGTATGACTTCTCTCTTGGGCTTAGACTTTTCTTTCCTAGGATTTGGTGTCTACTTTTATCATCGCTATCATGAATACTTATATAGCGCCTATCTTCGGAAAGGCACCAAGCTCTCAAACGCTTTACAGTCCACACATTTTTCAAATCGCCATGATGTTAAGACAGTTTCCAGCGTCGGTGTTCTGGGGAACAAGGACACAAAACGACGAGGAGTACCAGAGGGAATGTTTCCTGGAAAGGCATGAAAGGCTGACTCGAGCTGTGGAGCAGGTCTTGTGAATCGAGGGATCTGGAGCATGGACGCATGCTTTCAGATCATTTTGGTTCGGGCTGCAGAGCTCTTGAGGAAGTCTTTGACCCTCTTCCTGAGATATTTCCTAGTGCGCACCTGGAACTCCTGATCTGAGTGTCCTTTATCCACAGAAAACCTGACATGGGAAACAGTTGGCATGTGAATCCTTTCACAGCTTTCAGATTGACAAAAAATAATTCTTAGTGAGTCCGCCAAATTAATTCTTAATGAGTCCGCCAAAAAAGCAAGGACAAAAATTACAACACAATTTTGATTTCCTACTCTTAAAAGGAGCTGGGTGATCACCTTTCAAATAGTGCAAGTACTCTAGACTTCAGTGATAGCATTTGCTATCCTTTCCTCTAGTGTTCTTTCACAGGGTTTAGTGTTCTTTTTAAGTGGCTAGTGTAGTCGTTTCAGACGGTCAAGTTTCCCCTTTTTAAAAGTTGTACTGTTTTCGCTCTATAGATACAGCAGCTTCCTTTCAGAGGTTTTGGTGTTCTCGTTTTTTTTTTACAGTTATGGACTTCTTTTTTTGATTTTCTGTCTTGTGTTAGTGCCTTCTTCTCATAGGGCTTTTCGGAACAGCTGTTGAGTGCCATAAAATGGTAGAAAGATCCGGGTGACAACCCATAAACAGTTGAGAACATCCAAGGGAGTCATCAGATGCCCAGGTGTTGGATGCGTCTCGGAGACCGAGATAAAAACTTGCATCCCGAGGTGTATTTTTAACGTGTGTGTCGGGTCACAGTTCGCAAAGGAAGAGAGAACGTACCCACCAACACCCCTCTCCTGATATTCTGTACCCCTTCATTGCCTTAGGTCATCAAAGTGGGTTCTTTGAATGTGTGCATTCAACTTGACATTCTGTCTGCGTCTCCGATGCGGTGTTTCAAAGTGCCAGAAAATTGGGCACGTCAAAATTTGATCTGGGGAGGAGGTGTGCGGTGAAAAGTCATCACCATTCCGACTCCTTAGCCTAGAAAAGACCTTACCAACCCTTCAAACTATCGTCTGATAGCTCTGACGAGCAGCCTCTGCAAGCTAATGGAAAAGATGGTCAAGCCCCATCTAATCTATAAGCTGGAAACCGATCACTTTTTGGCAAATGAACAGTGCAGGTTCCGGAGTACCGCCCAACTGGTGACCATTTAGTCCGTCTTAAAAGCACTATTCGTAACACGTTAATTAATAAACATTATGTGGGTACTATCTTTCTAGATCTGGAAAAAAAGCGTGTCACACCACTTGGAAATCTGGAATTCTTACAGACCTCCATAAACTTTGTTTTCGTGGTTGTCCGCCTTTATTCATTCAAAACTTTCTGGCTGATCGGCAGCCCGAAGTCCGTGTTGGCCCACGCTGTCTGTCATCCATGGGCAGGACTTGTGTGTACCTCAAGGGAGCATTCTTCCAACAGTTCTGTTCAGTACAAAATTAACGACATTGTTAAGTTAACCGGGGTTCCGAGCCCTCTCTGTTTGTTGATGACTTCGCATTCTGTTTAATTGGAGCCTCTTGTGCCAGCATTCAGAGTCAACTCCAACTTTGTGTGGATAAGATTCGACAGTGGGCCGAGGAAAACGGGTTTACCTTTTCAAGCACCAAAAAACACAGTGTGTCCATTTTCGCAATTTTCGTCAATTCTTTGCCGATCCTGAAATTCGTCTGTTTAAATCCACATTCCAGCCCTGAAAAAAAAAATTCTGGGTGTTATTTATTTATTATTTTTTTCATCAAAAACTACTTTAAATGTCACATCCAACAATAAAAAGAAACTGTTTGTGAGAAAGCACTGAGCATTCAGAGAGTTCTGGCACACATGGATTGGATTGGGGCGCTGATAAAACTCCATTTTACAGGGCTCTGATCCACTCCAAACTGGACCTACCTAAAAAGTCTAGATCCGATCCACCATCAAGGGCTTCATCTCTCTGATAGCATTCCACACCACCCCTGTTTATAGCCTGTGTGCTGAGGCAGGAGAACCATTCCTCTCAAACTGTTGGCTAAAACGTGCCATAAACTACACCTTGAATCTCTTTTCTGAACGCCCAAACCATGTATATGACTATGTTTTGACCTAAAGTTCCAAAACAAATTCAACGACCATTCTTGTTCCATTCAACCGTGGGAATTCGTATGCTTCCTCATTTGAACAATGCAGATATAGACCTTTGAGTCGTGCTTGATCTATCCAAGTTTCCTGATGAACCATCATGGACTTTTTTCAGTCCAGAGATCCGGTTTGATTTAGCCCCGTCCCGTAAAGATACCACTAGTTCCGTGGCGTACAAGTCCTTTTTCGCCGAACTGTTTTCGAAGTTTCCATCCTTAGGAAGAATTTTCACCGACGGTTCCAAATCTGAGGAGGGGATTGCTTCAACTGTGTATTGTGCAACAGGTCCTTCTCAGTGATGTTCTAAACACATTCCACTGACAGCTCCATCTACCTTGCTAGGTTGACAGCCTTGATCCTGGCTCTTGAAATGGTCTTTAATGAAAACATAGATTTCCTCATTTTGTCGGACTCGCTTTCTGCTTTGGAGGCCATTGCCAGCCGTAACCTCAAGCACCCACAACTGATGAAATTATTCGAACTGGACACTCCACTGAAATCAGATGGATATAATAACATCGTTTTTGCTTGGGTTCCCAGACATGTGTGCATTTGAGGCAACGAGTTGGTTGATCAACTTACCAAGAGTGCCACAAGAAAAGATAAGCAGATTGTCAGTCCCTCACACTGATATGAAACCCCAATTCCAGGCTCGCGTCAAAGACCTCTGGCAAGAGGAATGGAACTTGCAGACGGATAAGAAAAACTATTTTAAATCCATCCAAATCTGGGAGATTTTACCATTTTCCCGAGGCGGCCGTAAAGAAAAAAAAAAAGTCTAGTGTTGTTTGCATACAGGCCACTCGTTTTACTCCTATTATCTTTTAAAGGTGAAGAAGCTCCATGGTGCATTCCATGTCATGCCCCACTCACAATGAAACATACTCTTTTAGAGTGTTGGGACTTGCATGATGTGAGACATAAACACTTTACAGCAGACTCAATGGACTATAAGCAACATTACCATACCTTTCAGACAGTTTGGCAAATTTTTTTTTTTTTTTTTTTTTTTTAGAATCGGGTCTCTTCTTTCAGAGGCTCGTCGTCTTTTTCTAGGATCGGTGCCTTCTTCATACAAAGGGTTTAATGCAATCTTTATTTAGGTATAGTGTTTCCTTCATTCGCAGGTCTTATTCTTTCCTGGCTTCAGTGTCTCCTGCATTCAGGCAGTTGTATGGCTTCTCTCTTGGGCTTGGACTTTTCTTTCCTAGGATTTGGTGTCTACTTTTATCATCGCCATTATGAATACTTACATAGCGCCTATCCTCGGAAAGACACCAAGCTCTCAACGCTTTACAATCCACACTCATTTTTCAAATGGCCATGACGATAAGACAGTTTCCAGCGTCGGTGTTCTGGGGAACAAGGATGCAAAACAGGGAGTACCAGAGGGAATGTTTTCTGGAAAGGCATGAAAGGCTGAATCGAGCTGTGGAGCAGGTCTTGTGAATCAAGGGATCTGGAGCATGGACGCATACTTTCAGATCATTTTGGTTCGGGCTGCAGAGCTCTTGAGGAAGTCTTTGATCCTCTTTCTGAAATGTTCCCTAGTGCGCACCTGGTACTCCTGATCTGAGTGTCCTTTATCCACAGAAAGCCTGACATGGGAATCAGTTGGCATGTGAATCCTTTCATAGCTTTCAGATTGAACAAATTCTTAGCGAGTCCGCCAAATCTTAATGAGTCCGCCAAAAAAGGAAGGACAAAAATTACAAGACAATTTTGATTTCCTACTCTTAAAAGGAGCTGGTGATCACCTTTCAAATAGTGCAAGTACTCCAGACTTCCAGTGACAGCATTTGCTATCCTTTCCTCCTGTGTTCTTTCACGGGGTTTAGTGTTCTTTTTAAGTGGCTAGTGTAGTCGTTTCAGACGGTCAGTTTTCCCCTTTTCAAAAGTTGTAGTGTTTTCGCTCTATAGATATAGCAACTTCCTTTCAGAGGTTTTGGTGTTCTCGTTTTCTTACAGTTATGGACTTCTTTTATCGATTTACTGTCTTGTTTTTGATAGGTGTTAGTGCCTTCCTCTCATAGGGCTTTTTTGGAACAGCTGCTCAGTGCCATAAAATGGTAGAAAGATCTGGGTGACTACCCATAAACAGTTGAGTACGTCCAAGTATCCCTTCATTGCCTTGGGTCATCAAAGTGGGTTCTTTGAATGTGTGCGTTCAGCCTAACATTCTGTCTCCGTCTCCGATGCGGTGCTTCAAATGCGAAGTTGGGCATGTCAAAATTTGCTGTTCTGTTCTGTGTGTGTGTGTGTGTGTGTGTGTGGTGTGTGTGTGGTGTGTGTGTGTGTGTGTGGCGAAAATCATCACCATTCTGACTTCTAAGCCTAGAAAAGACCCTATCAAACTATCGTCTGATAGCTCTGACAAGCTGCCTCTGCAAGCCAATGGAAAAGATGACGGTCAAGCCCCATCTAATCTGTAAGCTGGAAACCGATGACTTTTTGGCCAATGAACAGTGCAGGTTCCGGAAGTACCACTCGACCGTTGACCATTTAGTCCGTCTGAAAAGCACTATTCGTAACGCGTTCATTAATCAACATTATGTGGGTGCTATCTTTCTAGATCTGGAAAAAGCGTGTCATACCACTTGGAAATCTGGAATTCATATAGACCTCCATAAACTTTGTTTTCGTGGTTGTCTGCCATTATTCATTTCAAACTTTCTGGCTGATCGGCAGTTTCAAGTCCATGTTGGCACCACGCTGTCTGACATCCATGGACAGGTGTGTGTACCTCAAGGGAGCATTCTTCACACGGCTCTGTTCAGTATCAAAATTAACGACATTGTCAATTAAGTAAAACCGGGGTTCCATGCCCTCTCCGTTTGTTGATGACTTCGCACTCGGTGCAGTTGGAGCTCTTGTGTCAGCATTCAGCGTCAACTCCAACTTTGTGTGGATAAGATTCGACAGTGGGCCGAAGAAAACGGGTTTACCTTTTCAAGCACCAAACCACAGTGTGTCCATTTTCGCAATTTTCGTCTATTCTTTGCCGATCCTGAAATTTGTCTGTTTGAATCCACATCCCAGCCGTGAAAAAAGCCAAATTTCTGGGTGTTATTTATTTATTCATTTTTCATCAAAAACTACTTCAAATGTCACATCCAACAATCAAAAACTGCTTGTGAGAAAGCACTGAGCATTCAGAGAGTTCTGGCACACATGGATTGGATTGGGGCGCTGATAAGAAAACTCTTTTCCATTTTACAGGGCTCTGATCCGCTCCAAACTGAACCTGCCTAAAAAGTCTAGATCCGATCCACCATCAAGGGCTTCGACTCTCTGATAGCATTCCACACCACCCCTGTTTTTATAGCCTGTGTGCTGAGGCAGGAGAACCACCCTTATCGGACTGCTGGCTGAAACTTGCCATAAACTACACGTTGAATCATTTCTAAATCCCCAAACCCTGTATATGACTGTTTTTGACCCAAAATTCCAAAAGAAGTTCGACGACCATTCCAGTTCCATTCACCCTTGGGAATTCGTATGCTTCCTTATTTGAACAATGCAGATATAGACCTTGTGCTTGATCTATCCAAGTTTCCTGATGAACCATCATGGACTTTCTTCACTCCAGAGATCCGGTTTGAGTTATCCTCGTCCCGTAAAGATACCACTAGCTCCGTGGCGTACAAGTCCTTTTTCGCCGAACTGTGTTCGAAGTTTCCATCCTTCGGAAGAATTTTCACCGACGGTTCCAAATCTGAGGAGGGGATTGCTTCAACTGTGTATTGTGCAACATATCCTCCTCACTGATGATGTTCTAAACACATTCCCACTGACAGCTCCATCACACTGCTGAGTTGACGGCCTTGGTCCTGGCTCTTGAAATAAGACTTTAATGAAAACATAGATTTCCTCATTTTGTCGAACTGTACACTTCTCTGAAATCAGATGGATATAACATAGTTTTTGCTTGGGTTCCCAGACATGCGTGCATTTGAAGCAACGAGTTGGTTGATCAACTTACCAAGAGTGCCACAAGAAAAGATAAGCAGATTGTCAATCCCTCACACTGATATGAAACCCAATTTCAGGCTCACGTCAAAGACCTCTGGCAAGAGGAATGGAACTTGGCAGACGGATAAGAAACTTTTTAAATCCATCCAAAACTGAGATTTTACCATTTTCCCGAGGCGGCCGTAAAGAAAAAAAGTCTTGTGCTGTTTGCATATAGGCCACTCGTTTTACACCCATTCTTATCTTTTAAAGGTGAAGAAGCTCCGTGGTGCATTCCATGTCATGTACCACTCACAGTGAAACATATTCTTTTAGACTGTTGGGACTTGCATGATTTGAGACATAAACACTGTACAGCAGACTCCATGAATACCTTGTTCAGAGATATCCCACCTGAAGTGATCTTTGAATTTCTGAAAGAGATCATTTTTCAGCAGATCTAAGATTTTACGGAGGAAAGATTTTTAAACTAAATTTCCGGTGCGGTTTTAGGTGTATTTAAAGGGTTGCATATTGATTTTTTTTTTTTAATGTAATGACTTGTGAGTTAACTTTAATGCGGTGATATCCCTGATATGGCCCTTAACAACGGGCTATTGTCAATATTACCTTACCTTACCATAGGGCTTATAAGTTTTCTTTTGTCAAAAGGGTCAGTGTCCGCTTGATTATAGAGCTAGATGTTATCCTTTCCTATTATTCAGTGTAATCTTCCCTCAGAATGTTGGTCTTCGTTTCATAGGTTTGATGTCTTTTGTAAGGCTCGGGCTTCATTCACCGTCTTCTCTTTCCCAGGTTTAGTATCTTCTTTTTCTCATAGACTTTACCGTCTTGTATATTCTCGCGTGTATGAACGTCGTTTCTAGGCGTTAGTTTCTACTGTCCATGCTTTAGTGTATTCTTTAAGATTTAGCGGCGACTTATTGGTCAGAATGTAACCTGCGGCTTCGTTTGTGGCAGGTTATCCAGGACCGTCTGTTTGCGAGGATCGCTACTGGTTAACCACGAGTTTTCATACATCGTCTTCCACTGCCGCCTGCCATCCTCACCAAGGGCATACGACTCCAGGGACGAGATGCCACCAAGATCGTCTTCCGAGTTCACAGCCTTACAACAGGCTTCCAGAGAATCCGTTTCTCATGGATGCAGGACGAATTGCGACTTCTGCTGGACCAACCCACTGCAGGGACTGGAGGATGCATTCACATCGGCAAGGGACAGAGAAGACAGGAAGCCTTGCTCCGAAAACGGTGAAGGGCTTCGAAAAGCCAAATCGAACGTTCTTGCTATCAACATTTTGCGTGCGTGTCTAGTGTGCGTGTGTGCGTGCGTGCATGCGTGCATGCGCGCGCGCGCACGCGTGTGTGTGTGTGTGTGTATAACATTTGTGTTGCATAGATCCTGTATAAATCCATCCGTTCAGCATGTATATGACTTGCTAGTGGACATAGTTTATTTCACTTTTTATTTTTCTGTCCTTAATATGGAATAGATTAAGATGGTGACAGCCCTGATACGTGACCCCCTGAGTTCGGCTAGGCTGTGAGCAACATGACGTAAAAATGAAATCTCGTATGTCTTTGATACGAACGAATTATTCTACAATAAAAAATGAACAACATTATGATGGATGGTAGATGTGTAGCTATGTGTATTAAGATGTTCATTTATGCACGGACGGGCGGGTTGGGGTGTGTGCGTGTACGTGTGCTTGTATGCAAGTGCTGGTCTCTCTCTCTCTCTCTCTCTCTCTCTCTCTCTCTCTCTCTCAAAGCATTTTTATGCTGGAATGACATTGACTTGCTATGTATATGACATACTCCCCCCTTCGCCCATGTGTGACTAGGCGATCATTGTGCATTTCTTTTTCGTCTTCTCCATTTGTGCTTTTATTTTCATTTTCCTCGTGCATTATAATTGATTTGCATTTCCTCGGTTTTTTTTTTTCTTGTTCGATAGTTCTCTCTATTACAGTGTGCTCTTTCCTGCACCCCATTGTTACCTGCCTCCCTCCCTCCCTCCCTCCCTCCCTCCTCCTCCTCTCTCTCTCTCCCTCCCTCCCTCCCTCCCTCCCTCCCTCTCTCTCTCTCTCTCTCTCTCTCTCTCTCTCTCTCTCTCGCGCGCGCGCGCGCCCGCGCCCTTCCCTGTACTCCTCTCGCCCCTCCCTGTACTCCTCTCGCCCCTCCCTGTACTCCTCTCGCCCCTGCGTCTGTCTTTAAAAAAAAAATCTTATACTTTTTTTTTTCAACCGCTTTTTGCATGCTCATACATGTATTGCCCAAGTCCTATTTTGTATTGTTGACACCAGTGCTATCTTATATCCTCGTAAATAATTTTGTCCTCCCCCCCCCCCCCAAACATACATACATATGCCAATTTCTGTATTAGACTGTGGATCGTTCCGCTGCGAAATCTTTGCAAGGATATATGATAATACGCCTTTGCACACATTTTTGGAATGGGCCAAAATGTACTGGATCGGTTATGGGAGCGTACCAGCTTTATACGCCGATAACAGCTGTTTTCCCAGGGAAACGGTCATTACCCTTCGGAACAACAGGGCTAAGCTGTTACCACTAACGACCACGATTGGTTTCATTAGGATAATACTGTTTTCCAAAAAGATCACAAACATGCTGCGTATTTTCCTTTGGAAAATTCATTATCGGCGTTATCCTTACGAATCACAAAGGGTTTTTTTTTTTTTTTTTTTTTTTTTTACAGACCCCATTCAGCGATCATTCCCCGATTAACGTTTTCCTCGCAATATTACCTGTTTCGGACCCGTTTACCTACACGATTTCGCTGTCTTGTGTACACTCTCTTTTTTTGTACACACACACACACACACACACACACACACAAACCGAAGTGGAATACGTCGGAGAAAAAAAAAAATCTGGAGACGTAGTTGTTGAGCGGTAATTGCCCTTGCGACACGTGACCATCGCGGAGACTTTCACCAAAGAGCGACAACTCTTCCGAACTTCCGCACACGAAATGACATTAGGCAGTGTCTGTTGCTTTTGACAACATGCCGTGAAGCAGGATCTTTTGCTAAAGTGTACTGATGGGTTGGTTTTGAAAGTAATTCGTATCGGAAAGAAGCTATGCTACTGTAGTAAACGCCAGATCAGGTGGTTACTATTGGGAAGAAGCTTCCCCCGTGTGATGAAAACAAAATGAATGTCGCCCCACCCCTTTCCCCCGCTGTTTTTTTTTTTTTTTTTTTTTTTTACAGAAATTTGAAAAATCTGTACACACTTTTTGTGGGAAATGTGCGTATTTTTAGTTGAAAAACACACCAAGAACAGGTGTAGGGTAAACACGTCTTTTTTTTTTTTTGTTGTGCAGGAAAACAAGTTATCCCGAGTGAAACTAAGGAATACAATTATGATTCTTAAAAAACAATTATCCTCAAGTAAACAGTAAACCAGTTGTGGCGCCCATGAAAATACGATCCTGGAGTAATGACAGTTTTCCCTCTTTAAGCTTTTTTCCTCGTTTGCAGACGCTAGTATGCTCCCATAATGTGAGATACATAACTCTGTTTATGTGAGTGCGGTATGTGTGAGTGCGCGCGAGAGTGTGGTTGAGTTGGGGTGTGTTGTCTTCTTTTTTTTTCCCCTTAATTTTATGGTCCACTTTCTTTCCTTCCCTTTGTTGTGGATACAAAACTTTTTTTTTTGCCGACAGCAGTGTCTGATATGCCAACGTTTAGTTTTCTGCGACCAGGAAGTGAAAATTGTTCAAAGTGTGTGATATGCCAGTTTTTTAGTTCTTTGGCAACTTGGAGGTGAAAATTGTACACCCTGTTCGCTGTGGACACTGGCTGTCCCTTCTGTGGCCAACCTAGCTTTGCCATGCATGTCTGTAGCCGTTAGATGTCTTTCAGTGGTGGTGTATGAGGTATTCTATCTTGGAGTGAACAATCAAGGGTAAACGTTGGGTGTTCTCTAATCAGCCTGGTTTGAAATGCAATAATTTGTGAATTGTCTAGCAATCGTTCTCAACTGCTTCTTTCGGGATGCGTTTTTCTGTTTTTTTTTTTTTTATTTTGTTTTGTTTTTTAGTGATATGACGTGTCCAAAATATTATTTCCGCTATGAGTTCGTTGGCCCTGAAAAGATTTCTATGTAGTGGCTGGGTTATATGATAACAGAGACTGGAAATTGAATTGGTGTGCGCGCGCGTGTGTGTGTGTGTGTGAAAATCGATATTTGTGCAGACTATCGTCACTTAAAAGCATTTCCTGGGAACAGCTGATTTTTTTTTTTTTTCCAGCCACAGGATGTAGCTCAGTCGGTCAAACTGGGCACCTGTGCAATGAATCGGTCACAAATACAAACAGTCCACAATAAGAAAAACCTGAAAATCGTGTGCACTGCCTTATGAACAGTCCGGGCGCACAGCCTTTAGAAAAACTGACGTAGACATGCGAGCTAGCACTAGGTATAATGCAGGCCCCATAACATTCTCTAAAGGTTATCAACCTTGACGTAGAATCTCTTTATGTACAGAGCGTTTTAAGCAACCGAGGACAAAAAAAAAACAAGATTGTTTCATCCAGCGACCGACGTCCCACGCTTAATACCAGGACGGATGGGAAGGCTGCCAATGTATACTCGCTCAAAGAAACGGGCCACCAAAATAAATATCAAGCAATACAACTTTAATTCTTTATTCTATATTCACTATTTTCAGGCACATGAAGACAAACATGTTCTCAACAGACAATAGAATTTCGTGTCCATTTTGTAAATATGTACTCTCCCTCCCCTCCCTTTCATTCCCAGCCCACTCATGATCCCAAGGTAGAAGGTAACGGAGAAGAGGGACAATTAAGGGGATAATAACATGATGAGCCAAGGTAGAAGGTAACGGAGAAGAGGGACAATTGAGGGGATAATAACATGATCCCAAGGTAGAAGGTAACGGAGAAGAGGGACAATTGAGGGGATGATAACCTGATCCCAAGGTAGAAGGTAACGGAGAAGAGGGACAATTGAGGGGATGATAACCTGATCCCAAGGTAGAAGGTAACGGAGAAGAGGGACAATTGAGGGGATGATAACCTGATCCCAAGGTAGAAGGTAACGGAGAAGAGGGACAATTGAGGGGATGATAACCTGATCCCAAGGTAGAAGGTAACGGAGAAGAGGGACAATTGAGGGGATGATAACCTGATCCCAAGGTAGAAGGAAACGGAGAAGAGGGACAATTGAGGGGATAATAACATGATCCCAGGTAGAAGGAAACGGAGGACAATTGAGGGGATGATAACATGATCCCAAGGTAGAAGGAAACGGAGAAGAGGGACAATTGAGGGGATAACATGATCCAAGGTAGAAGGTAACGGAGAAGAGGGACAATTGAGGGGATAAATAACATGATCCCAAGGTAGAAGGAAACGGAGAAGAGGGACAGTTGAGGGGATGATAACATGATCCCAAGGTAGAAGGTAACGGAGAAGACAATTCAGTGGAAAAAAAATAACTGAGCAGGAAAGAGTAAAGAAAAAAAAAATGGCTGGATCGCAGAGTCGAAACCGCATCGTATGCGCGCGCGCGCGCACGCACGCACGCACGCCCGCACGACCACACGCGCGCGCAGGCACATACGCTCCCACGCGCGCACGCACACACGCGCGCGCGCGCACACACACACACACACACACACATACACATGCGCGCGCGCGCGCGTTTTTCTCTCTCCAAACAGCGGTTTTTTGAATATGATTATGAGGAGCAAAGTATCCGACATAGTGGTGCAAGTCAACTAACTTAAAAGAACAACAAACCTTTTTTTCATTCTTTGTTGCATAGTAGTAGCTGCCACCCTCTCCTCCCTATTCCGTCTTCCGCCCTCCACGATCGCCTCCCCCCCCCCCCTCTTTCCCCATGTCTTCCCCTGCCCTATTCGACCATTTGCCCAAACTCCCTCTCTCTCGTCCCCCTCTCCCTCTCCCACTCCCTGCCTCTTCTGCCCAGCCCCTCCCCAGTTCTTCCCCCTCCCCATCCCCCTTCTTTCGTCCTTGTCTCCCCCTCCTCACCTATACGCTCTCCACCGCATGTCTACCACAAAGTGATTCGCGTTTGGTACGTCCGACATAGCGAAGATCTTGCCAAATTTGGAGTCAAATGCCTCCTTGCCATGTCCTTTCCGCTTTCTATTCTCCCCCCCCCCCCCCCCCCCCCCCCCCTTCCCCCTCCCCCATCTGCCTTGGATCCCTGCCCCTTCCCCCCTCCCCATCTGCCTTGGATCCCCGCCCCTTCCCCCTCCCCCATCTGCCTTGGATCCCTGCCCCTTCCCCCCTCCCCCATCTGCCTTGGATCCCCGCCCCTTCCCCCCTCCCCATCTGCCTTGGATCCCCGCCCCTTCCCCCCTCCCCCATCTGCTTTGGATCCCCGCCCCTTCCCCCCTCCCCCATCTGCCTTGGATCCCCGCCCCTTCCCCGCCTCACCTCTCTTTCTACTCCTCCACCTTCCCCAACCAACTTCTCCCCCTGTACCCTCCGCTCCCCTTTACGCATCCCCTCTTCCCCTTCACCTCGTGTCTTCCCTTCCGTCTGTCTGTCGGCCCATCCTCCCCTACCCCCCATTATTTCTCCTCTTTAATCACACCCCCTTCACCCTTTCCTACCTAAGTGCTTAACAATCCACACTCGTTTACATAACGGGCTGCCTACCCGGGTATTGCCGACTGAAGAGCTGACAGCTGGCGCTTCATTCAGTCGTTTCCCGTGTCGTCCGGTCAATATCGTTCACTCAGTTTTCTTACTTCCTTCATTCTTTCCATTTCTCACGCAGGCCTTCTCTTCCGAAAGTCGGTGATGGGGATTTTACGTGTGTGCAAGATGCTATACGTGCGTTCACACACGGAACCTCGGTTTATAGTCTCATTTAATGTGTGCTTGTAAAACCGCTACCTCTGGAGAACATTGCATGAATGAAAACCGGTGAAGGCACGGTACAATTTTTGCTTGACAGTACTGGATGACGATAATTCCAATGCTAGAATGACGCACAGGATAGATGACGATAATTCCAATGCTAGAATGACGCACAGGATAGATGACGATGATTCCAATGCTAGAATGACGCACAGGATACCGCAGACCTCTGTCAAAGTCGACTGGGGTCATGAATGAGTCATTTGATATGTTCCGCCTCACGCATGCGCACATAGCTTTTTTTTTTTTTTTGCAGTCCCAACCTCTACGCCACCTCAGAGGCAGTGCACCCACGCCGCTCATTCCGACACCCCGTCCACAGCCACAGCCCGGTCGGCCCCGCCGCAGCCCCGGCACCGGCAATTCATACGGAGCAATCAATGTCAAGTCGTCAAGAGGCAACCCACCGGAGGAGGCACTGCCCTGCTGCCGAGTCACTTCGGTGGTGTTCAGTGGCGCCTGTTCTGATCTAACATACGCAGGACACCACCTACTAGCCCCCTACTAACGACAATAATTGCTTAGTCGCGAGCCGGCGCGAGTGAGCTCCTCCTCCGGAGGGCGCCACCACGTCCGTCCATGGACTCGCCGATACCGGTGACCCCGACGGAACCAAACCAAAGCCACAGACGTAGAGAGGACATCGAAATTGAGGTCACCATGAGAGCAGGGCATGAAGGGCCACAGAATTTGAGACCTTTTTTTTATGTTGATCGATGAGAATGAGGATGATAAAGATGATGCTACGGATTTCATTTCGGTTTGAGACTGCATGACAGGGGGCTGTACTCTACGCGTCCTCGTTTGTGGTATGTGTAAATCTGTATGTGAGTCTGTACGTGCGTCCTTATGCGCTTATACATGAGATTGTATGTTCATGTGCATGTTGACATGTAGTTTATTAGAGAAAGATACAGAGAGAGAGAGAGAGAAGCAAACGGATAGACAGAGTCGGGGAGGAAGGGGGTCGAGCACGCAAACGTGTTTTGCTGAACATGAGCCATTGGCCACATTTCCAAAACAGACCACTAGAAGTTGGTAAAGGGCCAGACCTTGTGCTTGCATTATCCAACCTGACAAAACCAGAGGATACGACTGTAATAAGGCTACCCATGGATACTGTGGATAGTGAGCAAACATGTATAGTATTGTACGCATCTTCATCTTTTCTGTTTTTCCTCTTACGCGGCCACCGTCATCTTGTTGACGATTTTGCAGTCAAAATCACATAGAGGCAGATATTTACAGAAACAGAGTAGGCATAGGCACAGACAGACAGATAGACAGGCAGACAGACAGACACACACACGCACACATTTACACACACACACACACACACACACACACACACACACACACACACACACACACACACACACATGCACAAGGGCGCGCGCGCACGTTTATACACACGCACGTACACACTAAGAGAGAGACACATAAAGACAACACACACACATACACACACGCGCATGCGCACACGTGCGCGCGCGAGCCCATTCATACACGTTGCATAACTGATGCACAGTCTCACGGACTCTGTCACACACACAAAGGTGCGCTCACACACACACACACACACACGCACAAAGACACACACACGCACAGACACACACACACACACACACACACACACACTGCACTCATGTAGACACGCACAGATACACATGCATAAGCATTCACACACATACACAACGCACATACACACGCACACGCACATATACACGCACGCACGCACACGCACGCACACACACACACACACACACGGGCTATGAGGAAGGAAATTTCAGACATGGACAGGAGCACCATCCAGTCAGGAGAGAGTGAGAGAGATCCGTCACTGTCGGTTTTTATCTTTGTTGTTCTCACCAAGGCCACTCGTTCCCACCACGGACCATAACCAGAAACACTTCCTGGACAAAGCCTCCATTACTGGACCCATGTTCTTTTCCTCAGGTCACTGGCCGTCGGCGACATCATCATCCCTAGACGACTTCTGTCCAACATGTCAGTGAGCAAAGCACGCAGAAAAGGTGGCGAAAATAGCGTGTAAAGAAAGTGAATCAGATGCTAGGGTGTTTAAAACCATTCTTTCTGTTTGTGATAACATTAGGTTTATATTGCCTAGTCTCAAATCTAACTTCTTTCCTCGGTAATTTTTTTTTTTTTTTTCTTTTTTTTTTTTTGTCACTCTTCTGTGTATTTCACTCGCTGACAGGTGTTGAGAAGAATTTCTGTAGGGATGTATCTCTGCGCATGACACTCAGAATTCCAGACTGACCCTACAAGGGCCTGACTTTCTGAGGGCTGACTGACACAGGTCTGATTGTGATAGGTTTGTATTCGACATTCAGCATTTCGTCATCCATTTGAAACCACTGATAAAAATGTGAAAAGTTCTTCTGCCACACGACAGACAACACGATCAAGGCTGAAATAACAATAGATCAGTAAATAGAATAAACCATGAAATAAAGTCATAAGATTTCAGAATGAATTTTACACAAAATTAGCAGTTAAAAAACATTGAAAACTTTCACGTATTACGTTAAGTATAACATGTAGGAGTTGAAGGCAAAATGATTGAGCATGGCACATGAAGATTAAAGATGGAAAAGCATGATTATCACAACCATAACCTTGTTGTCACTCTCCCCGCTGTGCGCTGAATACGCCGTTCAAACATCCTCTCATGAACACGTGCAACGATACATTCTCGAATACAACCCCCACACAAGTACGGATGACGAGAGAAAACATTGACTACATGCCTATCATGTGGTCTCAGACCAAAATGGAACTTCGCAGCAACATGGTAATAATAATAATAATCCTCTTCCATCTGAATTAAAGACAAGTCACCAATGGGATAACTCTTCTTGTCCTCTCTTGATGGCCTCAGTTCTGATTTCCTCTCCATGTCAATGCCCGTGTTGGGTTTGTCTCAAAGGCGTCCGGTCCCCCCCACCCCCTCCCCGTCCCAAGGGAATGTTTATTTCCCAGGCGCAGTGTAATTTTCTTTGGGAAGAGAGTGTTTTTCTCTCCTGGCATAACAACATCCCCGCAGTATCTTTTTTTCTGCTGCAGTGCCTTTTCTATCACCACAGGCAAAGTCGAGGGAATTGTTGCTTGCTGAAAGGCAGTAGTGGTGTCCTTCAGAGGGGACGCTCATTTAAAGGTCGTTCTGGTTCTTAGCAATTGGTGAGTCAGTTGGGGACTTGCTGGGTGATGTCCTCTGGTGCAGCGTTTTGCAAAAGCAAAGGATCGACACATGAGAAGTGCAGTCGACTTTCTTTCCATTTTCGAACCCCTGACAGAGTAAAGTCAACTTTAAATCAAACTTGGCAAGACATCCCCTGTGTAAACTGAATGAGGAAAGGTACCAATGAACACCAGTGTAATGACTCAGCAGCTCTGCGGTGTCTACTCTGGTGGGTTGCTTCATGACTACCTGATGGTGATGACTTCCTGAGTGCACTGCTGATGCCGAGATTGCACAAGAGGAGGTCGAGCATGGCTTGAGGAAGTGGGTTGAAAAGATGATTGTTCTGACATTGTCCATACAATCGAGTGAAAATTTTTTTTTTTAAAAAATGTCATTATGGAGGTTTATTCAGTGAAGTCGTTATACACACAATACTTAAGTAAATAATCTCTGTGTGTGTCTGTCTGTCTGAATCTCTCTCTCTCTCTCTCTCTCTCTCTCTCTCTCTCTCTCTCTCAACAAAACAGGAAAGTAACACGTGAGAGCGCGCGAGCCTTCACATGCAGTCGCAAACACGCAAGCAAGAAGACCCACATACAATCAACTACTTTTCGCAAGAA